>JBAJNP010000542.1:0-89736 GCA_036877545.1 Yasuhikotakia modesta
TATCATCAAAATACAGCACTGTTGCTCAGTGACAGCGACTGACAGGCAGGAATACAGTTGCTCACCTCCAGAGTCGCCCGTTTTTCTCTCCCCACCGCTGTGGCTCTTTCTCTGGCCGGGCAGGACGGAGAAACAGGGCAGCCTGAAATGAGAACCAGACCCTCTCAACCCAACTGGCTGTTTTCCCCTGACCATTTTTTTCCAGTGTCTGATGTTGAGAGAAAAAAGTGAGAGTGCTCCAAAAATAGATGAGGGGTTGTGGGGCCAACGGGTTTTGAAGACTCACTTTTTTTGGTCCCTGTAGTCACGCAAGTAGGAAAAGCAAAATAGCAGAAAAAGGGGTCAACGATTTTTGACAAATATGAAGGGACCTCAATTTTGATGCTGCACCCCACCCAGAGACATTAAGAGAGAAATTAAAGTCTCATATAAATGTTTAGACTTTTAAAGTAATTCTTTCAGCTGCAGCTGGTTGGGTGAAACTCCAGGCAATATTTAAAGGTAACATTATGGGGCCCTTGGTGATGAGAAATATCTGTCTTTGTGGGTCTGCCAAGCTCAGTCCACATCGTTGTAAAAGAACCCTTTAGACAAAGGGCAAACTGGTCTCTCTCTCCAGTTCTGCTAAAATCATTCAATTCAACAGTTGTTATTGTCATTACATTTTCAAGACCATGCCAGGCCGAGCTAGCCAGCGAGCCCCTCGGAAAGGTGGTTTGCATGGTAACTTTTTAAGCTCATTTTATAAAAGTCCACAAAACTTTCTAAAGCCTTCAGCAGTCTAGTTAGATATGTCAGAATTAATTGGTCTCAGTTGCTCAGAGACATTATTGAAAAGGTCAATATGTCTCCATATCGACCCATGTTAACATCAGATCCACAAACATCACACACAATAATGACTCCTCATCACATCCGGATCAATGCAGAAATGATGACAATGGACTGATAGTTTAATGTCAGAACTACAGCCCAGGAGGCTTCACTGATCTGCAGGCGTAACAAACAGAGGGCCTCAACAACGGAGAAAAAAACCTCTTCAACTGTGTCATCTCTTACTTAACCTCTGTTTCCATCAGACATAAAACCACATGCTGGACTGAATTTTGTGAGTTTTCTGAGTTTCATGAGTTTACTGACGTCACAAAACAACTTTACATCACCCACAAAGAAGTAAGTGTTTGATATAACCCACTAATCAAATATTTACTGGCTGAAACAACAGATTTTTGTTCTAGTTTAGATCAATATTTTATTATTCATCTGTTATTGACAATTGCGTTCCATATGACCAGACGTTTAAAA
The DNA here is from genome assembly GCA_036877545.1 of Yasuhikotakia modesta. NCBI lineage: Eukaryota > Metazoa > Chordata > Actinopteri > Cypriniformes > Botiidae > Yasuhikotakia > Yasuhikotakia modesta. The sequence goes on from JBAJNP010000542.1 coordinate 1,306, forward strand.
GTGTTTGTGAGGGTGCTTATGTCACTGTGTTGCAGTTTATGCACTGTTGACACAAATGTCTTGTTTCAATACTGCATCATCACGCTGCCTGCCAAAATATGTTGTCATGCTTTTTTGAAAAAAAAAAAAGGTTTCCCCTAACTTAACCCCAAAAAGTGCTTCAGAAAGAGCTCATGGTAAGACCAGACGTTATAAATAGACTCTTTTAAAGGCTATAAAAACCACATGAAAACACATCTTCTCTCTCTGAAGGCCGACGTCTTACGGTTATCAGCCAGTGTTGGTGTTGGTTCAATTCCCTAACCATCAGAATAAACAAGCACTGCAAATTGTTTTTCTGCTTCATTTTCCGATGCAACGTGAAACTGTACATTTCACAGATCTTATACTCTGACTAGAATGTTTGTTAGTCCAGTATTTTTGGAGACAGACCCACAGAGTCGTAAAAATGTTCAGTCGGACCCACAGCTTAAAGAGAAATTGTTCCAGAGAGTCACTACATTTGCGGCCAAATTCTAGAAGGTTCTTTGATATCTCCATGGTGATGCAGCTTCGCTCATGTCTTCCTAAACACAACGCATAACATGCTGAAACCCAGTCGGTCTGCAGCACCACCCTAATGACATGTTCCAAAAGAGCCACAAATCATTGAGGTTACATCCACAGCCTTATAACTCCTTCTCTTGTGTGGCCAGTCGGTACTGACTGTCCATTACTCTGCTAAGCTCTCTGACTTAAAACCTCATCGGCCTGTTTCTAATAACGAATGAAGCCCTGCATGCGTGTGACAGTTTATCTGCATTTCCTCTCAGAGACGCAGAAGGTCACTTTTCTCCATCCATCCAGACCAGATGGAAACACAAACATTATATAAACAAAAGCTCTGTGGTGTTTGTGTGCCTACAGACTCTCTTGAGATCCTAAATGCTAACCAGCCCAAATATAAAGTATTTATTTCACTCGACTGGGAATCACACATTTTTTATCCAAACAGTAAATCTTTGTGAATATTTCATTCATTTCTGGCTGTACATCTGGAATCTGTTTGGAGCTCGTGTCGTTTCTGTAACGATTTTCAGTCCCAGCCATTAATCGTTCTAACAAACATCCTAAAAGGTCAAAAAAAATCTCAGACCTTTCACAGCGATCAAAGCTGGAATTGAACGATCTCAGCCACAAGTCAAACAAAACATTTTACAATTTACAAGAAAAACTGGATCGGATATAAATACCAGCCAGTGTCGGCTATCTTACATTGAAGTCTTGTTTGAACATATACATACTGTAGGTTTATGTCTTGTTTTACCTAGAAATGTACACAAACCTTTGTAGTGACACATTTAAGATTTAATCATATATACACAAGAAATACATCCAGATTATGACGACTTATTGCAAACACATTTTAATCAGGCACTTTGGAAAACAAGCATTTTTATATAATACGTCTTAAGGGAAAAGGCGTAAACTGAAAAATGTACTTTCCTGTTTAGCATTTACAATAAACAACAGTTACATCAATGCCCTTTCAACTGTATGACACAAAGTACAACAAACGGTTTTGGCCCAGTTCTGGCCCACAGTGCTGTTTGAACAATGTAAACAGGTTTTACTCATGAACAGTGACAAACACCTCGAGAAACTTTTTAAACACAATGCAAACATTATTTTCTCTTCAGGCAGCATGAAAGTAACATTTCACAGTTAACATGAGTGAGGAATTGTTGGTGTGTATAAGATTAAAATAATATCTGCCATAAACATACAAACAAGCTCACCTCACAAAAACGCAGCGGCTACAATCTTCCATCTGTGGTACTGAATGCCTTTCTACAGAATCATGTTTTTTTATTAGGCACTGCAGAGTTTCATAATTATAAAAGTGAGGGTTTGTTATAGAAATCAGAATAATAACTGATGACAAAAAAAGGTTTTTACCACAGAAATGCAGTAAAGAAATAAGGAAACAAGTGTTCCAAAATAATTTAGGAAAATCCTTTCAGCAAAGTAAAACGTAACACAATCTTGCTGGAAAATGTCTGAACTAACTAAACCAACTGAATTCAAATGACCAGTGTTTTCTAACTAAAACAGGTTTCCTAACATTATCTAGCTAACATTAAACAAATCCAGCATTTTGTGGTATAACTAGCATTCAACCACACACTGATGCTACAGATAAATACCTGCATTTCAGTACCAGATAAATCATTATTTTGGCCCAGATTAACACATTATTGGACAAACCATAGCAGTAATTATATGAACTTAATTATATGAAAATTAGGAATTTAGTCGTAAAACGACACACAGCTTATCTTAAGGCCTTAAGTGTATTAGTTTCAGAATTAGTTTAAAAAAACACAACAGAAGAGAATGAAAAGAAAACATTACTTCCAGTTTTACAACATTTGTAAATCTCAGCTCTGCCAAGATGCAGTTAAGAGCTGCCATTAGTTTTTCTTTATTACATAAAATAATAGTTTCTTGAATAATCTGAAAAAGTGTTTTTGTGAATCCAAATGGCTTTAACATTACAAATGAACATTCGATTAATAAACTTGGTACTAGTTTTTTAAATCTTGGAAAACTTAAAATCTCCAATGAAAGTTTTGAGTACAGTCAGTATTCAGGTAAGATGGAGGAAAGCAGCGTACAGGAATCACTGTAACCGTTTTATTCTGTAGCAAAACCCCCCAAGTCTGTATGGATGTTCTGACAATTTGCAGATATTATTTTATAAATACTGTCACCACAACAAATTCCCCAAACATTTAAGAGCTTAACACTAAACACACTCTCAACACATTAGAATAGCAACTGTTAATAAACTAAAACAAACCAAAACAAAGCTAAAACAAAAGTCATAAGACACATACTGTTAATGCAACGTATATACAAACATGAGTGAATGTCAAATACAAACACAGGTCAACCATCTGACATGTCATTTAAAACACAAAACATCAGTACAAAAATATATCATACAAAACCGTTTCCTCTTACAAACACTGACATCAGTCATAACAGTCCTTTTAAATGTGCAAATGTTGGGCTAAAAAACATCAGCTAATATTCATGATCGCTAGAAACAGCATTACACACAAAAGACATTTGTATGTTTCCAGAAGTCCAACACAGGGTGTGAAAAATCACCCACATTCTGAAACCTCTGGCCTGCCAGTAGGGTGACTTTACCTACATCTAGAACTACCCCAGAGGCATTTTTAGCACCCGAGTCAGTTGGTAATGCTTTCTGGTGAACTTTAACAGCCTCAAGGGGTTATATTCTCATTTCTGCCTCTGCATTACGTTCTAAAGGGAGCTCAGTTGTGTTCGTAACAGAAGAGAAGTGACCCTGTGTGACCCCAAAAGTAGAGATGCCTGGGGAATGAGGTGCGAGTGGTGATAAAGAAGGAGAGAACCTGGGAGACATGGCCGTTGAAGAAACTGAACCATCATGGTCAACTGGACATCGTGGCTGAGAGGACAACTGGGGAAAAGTTCGACCTACAGCCGGTTTGGGCAGAACAGTTTTGGCCCCTGGATGAGCTACAGAGGTAATAAGGGGAGGAGGGTCGATTCTGGGCTTGGGCTCAGTCTTTGATTTGGGCTGAAAAGGCCGACGAGAATTAGGTGGTGCATTCTCATCTTTTAACCGGGCAATTTCTGTGAAGACATTTGCCAGAGGCTGAAACTGAGGACACCAGTCAAGAAGATAGTCCCAGTTGTAACTACCCCTAAGTTCCTCATCGCTAGCCACAATAGCTGTGAGCGAACCATCAACAACAGGTTTACCATCCTCTGGGAAAGAATAATCTTTTGGATGAGAGATGCTGAACGCTCTTCCAACCCCAAGATATCCACCTCCTTCGTCCCGATAAGCTGGCAACTGGTTTGATGATAGCGTCCCGCTTCCACGTCCCAACTTTTTGCCTTTAAACCACTGATTAGCATCCATTCCAGGCTCACCAGAAATGTCAGACAGTTGGTCAGCATCTTGCTGGATACCAGAGTCAGGCCCACGAGCAGATATGTGTTCCTGCATGGAGGAGGAGATACTGGAAACTCGAGGATACTCATTAATCATCCGAATCTCATCATCCTCTGCTGCTTCTGCAGAACCACGTCCACTGGAGTGCGATGGATCAAGTGAACCACCTCGTGTATAGGTACCACCTCCGTTCCCAGGCTGATCTACTGCGTACCCAGGAAGGGTCTGGTGATACAGCTTATCTCCAGTTTCTTCAAGGCTCTCCAGAACAGTTCCATGGGTGACGATTCTGGAGCAAGTCTCTTGTTCCTTGTACCTGTGGGATCTCAAGAGGAATATTATCACAATGATAATGATCAAGACCACAATGGCTACTAAAGCTGCTGCTATAGCACTAGCCAGCACTACATTCATGTCTGTGGACAAACCAAAGGCTGTATGAGTGATATCAATTGTGATCTGGGCAGAAGCTTTGCGTGAGTTTTCTAGAGGACTGTGGGCAATAACGTTCAACGTCACCTGACGTGTCTCTCTTTTGGAACGGCTTGTGTGTCGACGATACGCGTCCATCTTTAGAGATATCACGCCAGTAGATGCATTGACCTCAAAGTATGGTGAACTGTTTGCAAGAGTGTAAAGGACAATGCCATCCACTCCTCCGTCCTCATCGTTAGCGTGCAGCTGCCCGATGCTTTGCCCTTTCTTTGCACCCTCTGGGACATGGAAGGAGAAGTCTGAGTGGGTAAAAACAGGGTCATACTCATCTTCACCCGTCACAAAAATCTGAACTGTGACGGTTGCTGAAAAGTTGCCTGCGTCCATCGCCAGAGCAATAAAACTGAAAGCACTGACTTTCTCAAAGTCAAATGTAAAGCGTGCTCGCACCTCTCCAGAGGTTTGGTTTACTAGAAAGGAGTCTTTACTGTTACTTGAAGTATACATCATGAAATAGTGCAGCTCCCCGTAAGCTCCTTTGTCACGATCGATGGCATGCAGTATGGTCACTAGAGCATTCTGGGGCTGGTTTTCACGAATGCTTGCTGTGAGAGTTTTCAGAGGGAAGTATGGCCTGTTATTATTAATGTCCTTGATCTCTACAGTTACAGGAGCAAGAGCAAAGTGACCCAGGCCATTTGAGGCCTGAATGATGAACAAATGAGTGGACTGCTGGTCACCATCCAAAGACCTTTTCAAGCGAAGTGACCCATTCCACCGATCTACAGAAAAAAGCTCAGACTCGTCTCCAGAGCTGATTGAATACTGAACCTCTCCGTTGGGTGTTGAGTCTGGATCCAGAGCAGAAAGCTGTAGTATTTCTGTGCCTTTTTCTGCCCCTTCATTGACGACCACGTTGTATTCCACTCTGCTGAAGGCCGGTGGGTTATCATTGGTGTCCGTTACAGCAATCAGAACTGAAACGCTAGAACTTCGCTGTGGGATGCCACGGTCCGACACCATCACAGTAAGATTGTAGCTCTTCACAGCCTCAAAGTCAAGCTTGTCAACCAAGATCAGCATTCCAACCGTCTGAAATCCATGGCCTTCGAGGAAACGAATGCTGCTTTCAATTTGAAAGGCACTGCCGATGTTTCCACTGGCAATGGTGAAGTCAAAGCCACAGTTATCTCTAAAGAGGTCCACATCCACGGCTTCCAGGGTTAGAATGGTTGACCCAGGAACTTCATCTTCTGAGACTGAGGCTCTGTACTCGGTCTGATGGAACGTAGGGGCGTTGTTGTTGACCTCCGATATGTGCACTTGAACTGTGGTCTGGGCGGTCAGTGGAGGTGTTCCACCATCACTGGCTTCAATCACCACCAGAATGGAAGGACGCTGCAGGTCAAACTGAACTGTCTGCTTGATGAAGATAGTGCCTATGAAGAAATTACAGTTAAGATCATGTTTAGCTGGTGTTCAAGCAAATACAATGTTTAAAATGCACATAATTGCATGGCTTTATAAACTACAAAAAAACAAATGTGTAAAACATATGACCAACATTTAAATGAATGAATAAACTCAAATAAAAACTCACCATTGTTTGGGTCGATGTGAAACATGTCTTTTGTTGTCACAACCCTGTACATTAGCCTCCCGTTCTCTCCTGAGTCTTTATCTGTAGCCGTTACTGTGATAACTGAACTTTCTGTTGGCAAGTGTTCTGCTAGCGTAACCTGACAAAGACAAAAACTGGCTTTAATGCATTTTATTTTTTTCTTTTAAATCTAGAAAATAATTCTTACATGTGATCAACATCTTATGATGTACAATATTTGCACACAGTTAATAATGAGCATTACTGTATATTACTCATCTTATAAAACTGCCTGATTGTTAAACAACAGAAAACAGCTTTAAGTTTCTCTAAACATGATTTTTACCAACGTTCTTCACCTCATAAAGGTCTTGGGAGAAGACAGGAGCGTTATCATTAACGTCCTGCACAAGAACGGTAAGATTTGCTTGACTCTGTTGTCTGGAGTCTGAGGAGATGATGGTCAGCGTGTACCACGTTCTCTCTTCAAAGTCCAGAGGGCCGGTGAGGGACACGTCTCCTCCATAGTGATGTATCCCAAACTTCCCCTGAGAGTCTGAGTCCAGGAGAAGAGAATATGAAAGAGTCGGACCCGAATCCACATCGTTTCCTGTTACCTGCGTGATGACAGTTCCAATCAGGGTGTCTGTAGATGGAAAGCAAAAAAAGAGGAACATGCATAAATATTCTGTGTAAGATGAACTTTTTGGTTGCACGTTTCAAACTATTAGGTTTAGCCAGAAAACAGCCACCATTATTGGCCACATCACTCTACATCAGTGACAGGAAACAACCATTTAGGACTTTGGCGAGCAAAATGTCTGTTAATTGAGTCAGTGTTTCGGTGTGGTGTACCTCACTGCAGGTCCGCCAGAAAAAATAGGAAATTTAGCTCATTGATTACAGCAGCGATACCGAGTTCAAACAGCAGTCAACTTACTCTCAGGGATCCGCACTTCTGGTGGAACAGGGATGGTGGGTTTGTTGTCGTTGAGGTCCACGATGATTACTGTGAGAGTGGCAGAGCCGGCTAGCCGAGGGGAACCTCTGTCCATTGCCATAATAACTAGGCTGGAGATATAATAATGAAAACAAAGGAAAGAAGTTATTAAACAGTTTTCCCTCATGATATTTCAACACAAAAAGTAACTTATTCAGTTCAAGACCACAATTCACTGCTATTATTTTTGGTGAACAATCTCTGTAAGAAATACAGAAAACGTTAACGAAGACAAAACGTTTCTTTAAACGTAGTAAACAAAAGTACTTTGTCTGTGTCCAGATCTCTCTGTCCATGATGGCAGCTGTGGAGATGCTTCCTGTGATGGAATCGATCCTGAAGAGATTGCTCATGGATGAGGAACGTATGGAGTACGTCACCTGACCGTTCGGACCCTGGTCCAGATCATCGGCCAGAACCTGAGTAAATTACAGACAGAATCAGCAGTGAAAATACAGACAGACTTACAACAGCTGCTTAAACGTAACTTGAACCTCTGAGCAATGTTGAGCTTGGAACAGAGTTTTTTCTAAATAAAGAGAAGCTGGTTGTGGCTGTGTAGAAGAACAGCTGACCCTGTTTTCTCATCATGGACAATGAAAACATTGTGGGAAAAGCAAAGAAACTCCTTGGGCAACTAAAATTTCTCTGATGTCGCACTCCACAACTTTACACTGTTATGAAGGAACGGAGAGCGTGAAAAGCAGGAAGAGAGAACTTCACCTGAATAATAGGATGATCATAACCCTGGGCCTCACAAACATAAGCAAAGTAGTTATGAAGCTGAAAGCGAGGCGTGTTGTCATTGATGTCCTGCAGAAGAAGGTTGACTGCCATGAAGGAGCTAGAAGATGCAGTTTCAGCCTTGACCACCAGGCGGAGTCGAGGGGTCTCCTCAAAATCCAGACCTGAGGAGCTCTCCACCCAAATCTCACCTGAGGAGATACAATAAATGTATTATTGATACTGGCCATTGGTCTCCTCAGTGAAAGAGAGATATTACAATAAATGGAGGCAGTGTTTCTCAACAGAGGCTCAAGATGACTTAAAATTATTAAAATTAAAATTAAAACAACCATTTAAAAAGATTAACAACTAAATACTGAAATATTACTCAGTGTAAACATTGCTGTACTAGTTATGTAACTGTAGAATATTTAATTAAGTAGAAACTGTGTTGGGGGCTTCAAACTTTAGCATTACACCTGTGTGAGGACTGATGCTATAGCATTACGCCTGTGTGAGGACTGATGCTATAGCATTACGCCTGTGTGAGGACTGATGCTATAGCATTACGCCTGTGTGAGGACTGATGCTATAGCATTACWCCTGTGTGAGGACTGATGCTATAGCATTACACCTGTGTGAGGACTGATGGCAAACGTCTGCTGCTTGTTTCCACTGAAGATGCTGTAGGTGACACCACTGCTTGATCCGTCAGGGTAATGAGCGTGAATCTGAATGACTGCCGTACCTGTAAAAGACCTTCACAATTAAAACAAACACCCAACCTCTGTTTTATCTCTATCTTCATATCCAACGCACAAAACAACACATTAAAGCTGCAGTCTGAAACATGCATGTCTCTAAAGCAATCTCTTTCTGAAACATGAAAAGCAGGTTAGTTTTCATACTTTTTGTTTAGATGTCAAATTAAGCCAAACTGAAATTTCCTGGGAAATCAGAGCCAACAGCTAAAATTACAAACTGTTATAAATTTACTCTCAGGAATCAAGCTAAGGTAAACAGATCAAGTTGTACTGATGTACTTGTTCTAGAAACTAAATATTGAACTAAATTACTTGGTTTTTTTGTTCATTTTTAACCTCAAAAGAGCTACAGATTGCAGAATAATTTAATTGTATTTGACCGGCGGCTCATCGTCACACCTTTGGCAGCGTTCTCCTGCAGGCTAGCGTCTCTGGTGTTGCGAGAGAAACGAATGCCACGGTAACTCTGTTCTCTGATGTACACGACCACCACTCCCAGAGAAGATTGAGGTGGGTTTCCCTGGTCCATGGCTTCCACAATAAGAGTCCGCTGGCTCTGGGTAAGAGCATGGAGCTTCTCAGTGGCCTGTATGTCTCCTGTCAAGGAGTTTATGGTGAAGCCTTTGACTGGGTTTGCAAACCGATAAAATACTGATCCATTTGCACCAAAGTCCTTATCTTCAGCTCTCATAGTGGCCAGAACTTTGTGGTTGGAGATGCCACTGCTGGAGACATTGATGACGAGTGGGTCTGTGATGAAGAAGGGGGCATTGTCGTTTACATCTAAGATGTTGACAGTCACCTCAGCAGAAGCGTTACGGGGGTTGGCGGCTGAGGAGTCCATGGCATAAACCTGGAAGCTGTAGAAGGACACCTTTTCCCGGTCGAGATCTGCAGCTGTGCTGATGCGACCTGTGTGCTGGTCCACAACGAACATACCTCTGGACTCCTGACTCAGGAAGTACACCACCTGACTGTTGGAACCCTCATCCTGATCAGAGGCTGATACCTTGAGAACCAGAGAACCTTCTGGGGCATCCTCTGATACCTCCACAGAGTAGCTGCTGCTTGGGAACATTGGGCTGTTGTCATTGAGGTCCAACACATTGATGTCCAGAATGATGGTGCTGGAGAGAGATGGAATGCCCTGATCTTCAGCCTCCACAGTGAGGGTGTATTTTGCTTTGGACTCCCGGTCCAAAGGTCTGGAGGTGGACAGAACACCTGATTTCCTGTCCAAGTGGAAATCACCTGAAGTGTCCCCTTCTGTGAGAAAGAAAAATTGTTACAATTTTTTATTCATTTAGCAGATCCTTTTATCCAAAGTGACTTCAAAATAGAAGTCTGATAGCCATTATGTAATCACTTACTATCACAATTGTATTTTATAGTGCAATATATTATTTTAAAATCAACATTTATAATATAACAGGTCTGTGACTCCCACCAGTGATTCTGTAGTGCAGCACCCCGCTGTCCCCAGAGTCCTGATCCGTGGCTCTGATGGTGAAGAGCGTCACGGGTTCCTGGTTCTCAGGCACATCCAGACTGTAGTAACCTCTGCCAAAGGCGGGTCTGTTATCATTCTCATCCAGAACCGTCACGCGCACTGCGGTCTTGGCGAAATTAGGTGGGGAACCACCGTCTCTGACATAAACTGTTTATGAGAATGAGGTTATAAACGGATCCATCAGACGTGCTCAGCCGTGACACGAGACTGGCATCTGCTATCCTAGCCATAACAAACATACCAGAGAAACTCTGTGAATCAGCGCTTGTTTTCTGTCTGTGGGAGTACCTGTCACATCATAGCACTCTTGAGCCTCCCTGTCCAGAGCTTTGGTGGTTGTTATGACTCCCGTCACCGGGTGGATGCTGAATTCATCTCCCACGATGTCGCCGTAGGTAACGACTCCATTGCTCCCTGTGGAAAAAGCACAACAAATGAAGGACCCCGGATTAATTCAAGCATGCTAGCGTGCATTCAAACAAAAATGAAAAAAGACTGTGTTCACATTGCACAATTGACTTTTCTCACGAACGGGAAAGCTGAAAGGCGCAGTCAGTTTTATTTGTTTGTAGTTAATATTGCAGTCTAAGCGATTGGCCACGCCGCCCCTCCCCTTGGTGTTTAGACGGCGGATCGCGTGCAAGAGACGAGCGGTCTGGCACGGTGTCACCTGTTTACCTCCCTAATTGTTCATGGAGAGAAAGTTTATGATCCTTCTGTTTTATTTGCCCCGAGTAAGAGCAGGAGAATGCAGCCCCCCCTCCACTGACACCAATCAGAACCACTCGCTTTCATTTCTGATGGGTTTGGCCTGGATGTGTTTTTGGGAAAAACAAACATTTGTGTCATTTTTAAAAGGGCTGGATGTAAGTGCTGCAAAACTCACAAGGTGGAAATGAGCTTTTCTCACAGGATTTGATGCGTGTTCACAAACACTGAACTGTAATTGATCTGAGGTCTGATTATAAACTTTACAGATTATAAATGTTTCCAGTCAGAGATGAAGGGAAATTAAAAACGTGTGCAAATATCATTCATTTAAATGCCATTTAGGGACACAATTGGTGCAAAAATGACAAACTTTAGCTTTAAATATGTAAAGAATAAAGACAATAAATATGTAAAGTTTAATAAATACAATTACAAAGCAAAACCTCATTAGAGACCCATGGTTACATAAAAGTAAAAGTTCCATATTTTACCTCGGTCCATGTCAGAAGCTAAGACCACCAGAACTGTGGTTCCTGCTGGCTGGTTCTCTGACACCAAAGCCTCATATTGACTTTCCTCAAAGTACGGAGCCTCATCGTTTACATCAACCACCTGGACTGACAGCAGCTGTGTGCTGGAGAGCTGAGGAGAGCCGTGATCTTCTGCCACGATGGTCAGGTTGTAGACATCTTGCTCCTCACAATCAACGGGCTTAAGAACAGACAACGACCCTACAGAGGAAATCAGCAATGAGTTATCTGCTGCTGTAGTGTGTATGTTCTCTCAAAGCCATCAGTTCTCTCAAAGCCATCAGGCAAAACATCAGAAATGTTTTTCTTAAGTTGCAAGTGGAACATCTTAAAAACATAACAGAATTCAGTTTAAACATTGTTCTTATCACAAAGCAATAACATTTACACAACGTCTACAACTCTGGAAGTTGAGAACATTCAAAATAACATTTTCAACATTTTTGTTACTTACTGGAAATGTTAGGAAAACGTTCTTACAACCTACACTTGTTAGCTGGGTTGCCTGAGCATCCAGTGAGCTCAACAATCTGGCCGCAGTTTGTGTGTTTATTCCACAGCAAACAGAATGAGAGAACAAACAAACACTCCAGACACGCAACAGCCAGACTGCCGTGTCCCGCGCGAGTTTGGGGATGCCGTCACAAGCAACAGCCTCCCATGATCCAATCTCAATTTCACGCTTTTACAGAACCAGACGCAGACATTCAAAGCTGTGCCGCACAGCCGTGATGGGAAACGAGACACTAGAGGGTGTTTTTGTTCTGTTTTAACTTATTCTCTCTTCATCTCCATAATGCTGAGCTAACTTGCCTCTGAGGCCGTAATCTGGTTAGCATTACCAGTTCAAATGTTTTCAGACAACATGACTCCTCAGCCGTCATGCTCTGATAACACACAGAAAAACACTACATTTCATTCCAAAATCAACAGTGAAGATGACTCTATATTAGAGGTTTATTTGAAGTGAGATGGTTTGTACAGAAAGTTTGTCTTTTGTAAAGAAAAATTATTATTATAAGCTCACTGTCAACATTTTCATAACAGTCATGCATACAGAACGACCAGTTCAATTCTCAACAACTGACTCTTGTGAGTTGATTCTTAAATGAATCAATTCACTACCAAACTCATGAACCTTTTAAATGAATCATTAACTGAATCAATCACAGCAATCACTGAATTAATATCTGATTCACTGAACAGCAAAATCACCAAAACTTTCTTTTTATTACACTAGAAATGAACTAGAAATGAGACCTGTTGTCATGTTACTTTCAAAAAAACAAAGTAGAGTAACAAACATTAAATAAAGCTGATTGGTTTACCTGTATCAGGGTTCAGATTGAACATTCCTCCTGTGTTGCCGCTCTGGATACGATACGACACCCGTCCGTTCTCACCCTGGTCTGCATCTACAGCCATGACGTAGACCATCACGAATCCCACAGGCTGGTCCTCCATGACACTCACCACTGACGGTGAGATGAAAACCGGCGCGTTGTCATTCACATCTGTGATGAAGATCCGAGCGGTGACCGTCCCACGACGCCGCTGACTCACATCCAGAGCTGAATCAGTCGCTTGAACTACCAACAGAAAAGACGAAGATCTCTCATGGTCCAACAACATCCCCAATGATACAGCCCCTGTAGCGGGATCCAAAACCAGAAGTTCTGGGCTGTCAGGCCACTGTTTCAGGATGGTATAGCGTATTTCACTGTTAGGTCCACTTCCATCTTTGTCTACGGCCTGAAAAGTGTAGATAGAAGACCCAGGTTCCATGTTCTCAGGGATGACTATGGTGATGGGATCTTCTGGAAACTGAGGAGCGTGATCGTTGCTGTCTTGGACATCAATGATCAATGTCACAAAGTGACTTTTAGGAAGGGGCGTGGAGAAGTCATCTACCTCAACCTGAAGGGTGTAACGAGGAGATTTTTCAAAGTCGAGTTCACGGGCCAGATAAACATCACCTGTGTGCCGGTCCACCACAAACGTTCCGTCACGGTCTGTGCTGCCAACCACCATATATGTGACCAGTCCTGCATCTGAGAGGATCTGAGAATCAGGGGATCGTACAGAACCCACAATGGAACCAGGTTTAGCTCCTTCCTCAGAACTCAAGATTATTGATTGGGTGTTAGAAGAGGGCGATTCTTTACTTGAGCTGAGAACCTATAAAAAAAATACATAAAATTTACATACGTTAAGAAGTTTAAATGAAAGCTGCTTTGTCTAAATGTTTGATATGCTAATTTGACAGCAGATATCGACTTAATGGACCCGTTATATAATCATTCAAAAAAATTAACTCAATGAAACATAAATTCCATCAACAAATGCAACCCAACAGAACAAGAACAAACTGCAGCCCACGTTTCTGTTTTCTTTTCACTTTGAATGAGAAACAAACTTTTTTTTTCAAATCTACTAATAAAACAATTAAATACACAGAAGTGGACGTGTAAATGATGTGTAAATGTGCTTTCCAACAGTTGTTGCTGTCGGTTTGTCTGTTTTCACTCGACTGAACTAATAATAATTTGATTGCTGGGATATTTCACAAGATCTCTTCTGTTCCTCAAACTGCTACTGAAGCGCAGGAGTCTGAAGACTCGAGTAGCAGGAAGCACAACTGGCACGTATACAGCTGCTCTTTCAAAGGTTTAACACATAATATCTCACTTTAAATGTGGCAGACAACAACGGCTGGACCGAAGAAACTCTGGAGGAGAAAACAAGTCAGGGCTAAAACATTCATCTTTTAAAGCGTCTAAAATTACCCAGCTGAGAGGATTTTCCCGGCAGCGCTCAGGAAAGCTCACAAAAACTGGACCAAAAGAGAAGAGCTGGCCATGGAAAGTGCAGCGCAAGAATGCAAAGCTTGATTAAGCCAGAAAGATCATTTCATATTTCCTTTGTACGACACTGAACCCGAGACCAGATGTTTACTGATCCGTTCCCTCAGAGAATAATTTACAACCGCACATTTTCACATAATAGTATTAAATAAATCACATCACACATAATGAAAAGGTGACGAGTAGATTTATGCAGCATTCAGTGTTATTTTTATCTTAGGATAAAAGAGTCGTGATGTAGCCAAAGACCCCCCAATGTTCAGTCCAATTCTTACAGTTTTATAGGCTTTTGCTGATCAAGGCTGGAGATACACTGTTTGGAAACTTATTGGGAAAGTAGCCAAAGTATTTTCTTAAAAAAGTCCAGCAGGAGTGACTGCCGTTCCATCTGTAGCGCTTTTATTGGCCAGACGTGCCTCAGATGAATAATCCATCTGTCATCCAGTGGATTAAATCTGTGTGATTTACAGTAAACTGGTTAACAGACTGTGTGCGACGCATGTGACGTGTCTTACTCTGTCTTAGCTACTATTTCAGAAACGACTGGTGCTAATTGGGCTTTGTCATACAGGCAGAGCCTCAAGTTTGTACCTCTCAGTTGTTAGAAAAACTGAGTTTGAGGGCAGTGTGAACAGAGATTGTGATTCTCGAATGCAGAGCATTACTGACCTGTACTCTCAGCGCAGTGCTGGAGCTGAGGGGGGGTGAACCTCGGTCAGAGGCCACAACAGTGAAGCTGTACTCGGGCCGATCGGCGTGACTGAGGGCCGAGGATGACCGCAGCTCTCCAGTGTTAGAGTTCAGAGAGAAACGTTCTGCTCTGGGACCTGAAGAACAGAATAAAGATCATGTTCTGACCAGCTGTGATCAATATTTAAATGTAGTCCTTTCATCTACTGCCCTAACAAAAACATTTATGTGTGTGTGTGATACATATAATATAATAATACACTAAATTACCAGACATGGAGTAGAAAATCGTTCCGTTTTCCCCATCATCAGGATCTTTGGCATGAATGTGACCCAGCAGAAATCCAGAAACCTGACCTTCCAACACCTGCAGAGATTTTACTCAGCTTTTATAATATGTAAAAACATCATATTTGCATAAAACGCTTCATATTTTCCTGTTTATAATTCACTCTCAGTGTCTATTTCGGTGTAGAATGAAAATTCATAGAACATGAGCGCTCAGAAGAAACGCTGTTCTTCAAAACCTTCTCAGATCTTAAAATCTTCAGCCTTTGATCTTGACAGCAGCTTGTGAAATATGGATTCTGCAGCCTGCAGGTCACGATGTTTATGTTCTGGAAGATGGAGAGATTGATGAGGTTGACAGAAGCTGTAATACCTGCAGCAGAAGCTCTCTTCCTGTCTGGGCGTGGATGAAGGAGGGCGGGTTATCGTTCTCATCCAGGACTGTGATGTAAACGGTGCTGGTGGAGCAGCGTGGAGGCGTTCCACCATCTTCTGCCACCACTGAGAGCTGAAAGCTGGACTGAAGCTCACGATCCAGAGAAGCTCTTGTGCTTATCTCACCTTTAAAAAGATGGATGAGAAATGCAAATTCTACTTATTTTTAGGTTAAAAAAAGTTACTGAGATGGTCTGTCATATGTAGAGCTCACCTGTGTGGGAGTTCATCTGAAAGTGTCGGTCTGGATGGAGCAGACGGTAGCTCAATCGACCGTTAAGACCAGCGTCTCTATCACTGGCAGACACCCGACCGAAACCAGTTCCTGCCGGCAGGTTCTCGCACACTGACAGGAATGCTCTCTCCTGGGCAAACCGTGGGGAGTTGTCATTTTCATCAGTTACAGACACACGCACCGTAGTGCTTCCTGTCTTCTTCATCTGCCCGGAGCCTGATGTAGCAAGCACTGTGAGAAGGTACATCTCCTTAGCTTCTCTGTCCAAGGAGCTTTTCACGAACAGCCAGCCGCTATCAGAGACGATGCCAAATCCTGCAGCGTCTCCGTCTGGATGCAGGTGGTAGGACAGAGAAGCTGATGAATCAGAAGATCCAGCGATGATGCTGGCATCTCTGTTTACAGCTCGCACCTGCAGGAAACGGGTGTTCAGTGGTGTGCCTTCCCTCAGCTCTACTCTGTACGTGAGGCTATCAAACACGGGTCCTTGGCTGTTTTCGGCCTGCACGTGGATGACCAGTGTGAAGGTAGAGCTTAGCTGAGGAGCGCCGCTGTCTTTGGCAACAACCTGGAGGTCATAGCGAGGCACTGTTTCATACGACAAACTCCCAACCAGACGGATCTGACCGCTGCTGCGATCAATGCTGAAGGTTCTCTGGACACCGTTGGTGAGAAGGTCAAAGCTCAGAAGACCGTTGGGCCCTGAGTCATGGTCTTCTGCTTGGACCTTGTAGACCACCGTACCCATCCTAGTGTCCTCAGGCAGTATCAGCGACTCAGATGAAGAGGGCAAGAAGATGGGTGCGTTGTCGTTGATGTCCACCACTGTGATTCGCACCCGAGTCTGGCCAAAGGCTGGTGGGTTCCCGTAGCGGGCCTGAACTTCCAGATTCAAGCTCGGTTGGGCTTCGTGGTCCAGAGGTAAGCTTGTTCTCAAAACCCCCGTCTCAGAATCCACTGTGAAATAGCCAGTTGGGTCACCAGAGCTAATAGTGTAGTAGATATCCTGTGAGACACCTGAGAACCAAGAGGCCAGAGACAAGAGTTAGCAAATGTTCAAGTGGACCAGCATCAAGAAAAAAGCCAGACGCCGCATTTCATCACCGTTCTTAGCTCTGGCCCTCACAGTGCCAACTTGTGTTCCTCGCAGGACATTCTCAGAGACCACAAAGAGGTACTGAGGTTGCTCAAACACAGGAGGTGCGACCGTTCCCACCACAACGCTGATGTTGACCCTGGCATTGGCCGGAGCGGTGAGACCACCACCGTCTTGAGCTGAGATCACCATCATAATGACGGAGTTTGCCTTTCCATGCAGAGCACGTGACAGTGAGATCACGCCTGAGGAAACACATGGCCAAACATAACACATAAGTAAAGGAACACACAGTAACTAATCACATGACATTACAGGTTTTGTGTTTGACTGCCAACAAACAAAACTGAACCAAGTAAATCTGTCAATCAATCTGCCCAATACTGTATATAACAGCTTTATATTCAATAATCATTGGACTGCCTATTATGATTAATGTACAGAAACCCATAACTTTTACATTTCTGGTCAAAACATGAAAGTATAACATTTCAGATTATAAAGAATTATTGTAAGATTATTGCTGCAGACTGAAGTAAAGGTGTAAGAGACTATTTTAAACCAGAAAGTTATAGATTTCAGCTTTGGATTGAAATGACAGGACTAATGTTCTCACCGGTGTCTCTGTTGAGGGTGAAGAAAGACGAGCTCCCACCAGCAGCCGTTCGGTATGTAACCCGGCCGTTCTCTCCGGCGTCTGGATCGTGAGCCGTCACCCTCAGGACGGAGGTTCCTGGAGCGCTCTGGGAACTCACGCTGACGGCGTAGCTCAGGGGGTAGAACGCCGGACGATTGTCATTTATGTCTGTCAGGTCCACACGCACATAAGCCACTGAACTCAGTCCTCCCTAGATAAACACAAGCCCCATTTTCAAACTAAATGAGCTCGGATAGCCACTAATGATCTAGGAGAACTTACATCAGGAAAAAGCTTATCAACCGTTACTTGTGTATGGACATTAACGCTAATAACAGGTGCTATTAGTGACACACATAAAAATAATCAGCTGTAATGAGGGTGAAGTTTGCTGAAGATCACAGGATATTTACCCCATCCACAGCTGTGACGGTTAAGTCATAGTTGGCCGGACCCTGGTCACGATCCAAGCTGGTGGTCGTACAAATCTGTCCGCTGTCTTTGCCAACAGTGAAGTGAGATGGAGTTACACTGCCTGGACCGGAACCCAGAGAGTAAGAGATGGAGCCAAACGACCCTCCATCCGCATCGCTGGCCGACACCTGGAAGATGAGAGACATTACATTACACTGCAGCTCAACCACAAAGCTTAGAAGAACATTTGAGTGGCTGTTGTTTATTAAGACCCCTGACTGTTTTATTACAGACACTTGTTAAGAAGGTTCAATGTAACTTTGCTCAGTGGCAAGAAGTGGCGGCTATAAACATTTCTCAGCAGCTGTGAAACTTCACATTGTTCTCCCTGCACAAATAAATATTTAATAATGTTTATTTTCTTTGTAGATCTACAACAAACACTGCAGATCACAACAAATGCTGCACAGAGATCAGACACAGAAGAAAGTTAATAATCATCTAAGAACATCACATTTCTTAAAACATTCAGAATTAAACATGGAAACATTAAGCTTTATTAGCTTTATTAGCCAGAGAGATGTGCCACCTTTAAACCATCCAACCAAAGCAGAAACACAACCATGATAATAACCAGCAATAAAGGGGGTTAGATTGACATCTTTACTGTATCTGACGCTAGCGTGACAGACGCTGAGGCCTGAGGCGTTTGAGGGGTTGAGCAGCGGTTTGAGGAAGGATCTGATTCACGGATAAAACCATTTTCCATAAAGACCTGGCATGAGCAGGAAGACTGGGAAACGACTGGAAGACACGTGGGTCTCAATATAGACTAACTTCAGCTTTCCAAAGCGACTCTGTAAGATAAACATTCCTGCCGCTCACAGAACTGCTCAAAGCAGTTAATGTAAGATATATGAAAAGAGGAAACATTCTGGTCACAATAAGAAATCCTGTATTTATTATTGCACTCTGCAAGCCATCTCTATAACATCTGTCAGAGTCAATATACTGAACACATTTATAATCCGACTGGAGGGATATATGTCACTTCCAGGCTTCAAAGGTATGAGACTAAAGCCAGAAAAGGATCAAGTTTTTTTTCAGCCATATACATAGTTTGTCATTTCAGCCATATACAAGTACATAGTGAAACAAAACATTGTTTCCCCAAAACCAAGGTGCTACAGTACAACACAGTACACAAAGTACACAGTACAACTCAAGTAACAAAAAAACTAGGCTAAACAAAACAAAACAAAACTACAATGTACTGCAGATACAAAAACACAATCTATACATAGAGCAAACAGAAAGCACAGGACAATAACACGGACCAGTACAAAGCACAACAAACAGAACAAACCAAACAGTCCAACACAACCCGTGAAGTTATATCCACCACTTCTCCTGACTCCTCCTTTGAGGAGTAAATGAAAACAAGATTAAGACAAATGCACTGGATTTTCTCAAGGCTAAAGTAAAACTGAGACCATGAATGACGTTTTATCGCTGTATACAACAACTGTTTCATCCTCTGACCACCCTGGAATGAAAACCTTAAAGCTTCTGTCTGCAAAACATCTGTCAACAAACCACTGACTGAACAATGTTCTGACTAGCATAAAACACACAAAACAAACACGTCTCATAAAGCTATTATACATTCTCACAACACTTATATATTTCATATATCATTCAATAAAGCACGAGTGAATTACAGTAACCAAACACATCTGCCAAAACGACCAGCCCCTCAAGCATTTAGATGTTAATAAGAACATGAGTTACCAGTTCCAGTCATTGTCTACAGATGTTCCCAGCAGTCCATCCACAAGATTTGATAGGATAATGTTTGTAGTGAAACACATGTTTAATTGGAGCTGTTTGACAAACAGGAAACAGGTAGTTCCAAACAGGAAGTAGAAACAGAGGAAAGCAGTAATGATTTCAAAATAAAAGACATGAGACTATGACTTGTTTGTCTGTCTGTCTGTATATCCTACCTATACCTAAATATATTTATTGTAAAATAATAAAAAGACATATTACTTGACAATTATTGGTAAAAAACATGTCAAACTGTATCAGACAATCTAAACCAAATTTTCACACAATTTAAAAATGTTTTTAACAGTTTGTTCTGCAGCCATTAATCTCATCTCACTCTTCTTTCTTATTTAGTGAGATAATGCTGTTCATCAGTATATTTCATATATCATCATATTTGTTTAAACTGTTTGCATCTGCAGTGAAACGTCTCTGTCAGAGCGTAACACACAACAGACTCAGTGATGGTGAATCAGTCATACACTCAGTGGCAGGCATTGCTCAGCAGATAACACAACACAGAGCTGCTGAAGCCCAGCAGATGTCTCCTCCACACACTCTGTTCTTCTATGAGTCTCTTTCAAGTGGATGGCAAGAACCCCAAGGGTCACCGTGACCCGAATTCACTGCAACATCAGACCACAGAATAAGCTGTCGGTGGGCTCAGTGTGGTGGGTTTGTGTTAGCAAACATCAGCTGCATACTTCCCTTGAGTGATGGGCAGCATGACATCAGTAAAGCTCCTCCACACGTGTGAAGTACGAGACTCTTTATTTACAGGATTTAAAAATACACTGTGTGCAGAAACTATACAAAACTATAAACACTCACTGCAGTGTCTGAACCCTCTGAGCTACAGACATCAAAACTGGGAAACCAAAATGTATCTAATAAAATGTATTACTAATAAAAAAATTACAAAAAGTTATAATTCTGGTTAAATATGATTTAATTTCTCTGAAAACAACTTCCATGAAGTCCACTGGGGGACTCCAAAAGGCCACTTTTGGTATCCATAAGAAGTAAGGATGGTTTTAAACTGGTTTGTTGTTTTATACTGAGGTAATCCACTGAAATCTGTGTGAGGTGTAAAGCCACAAGCTTTGCATGCAGACACTGGAGTTGGAGAACTTTTGAAAGGTGTTGGTTTCTGAAATAACACAGAGCTTAAACTTTTCATCCCTGGCCTTGTGGGTGACCGGGGCGAGAGGTAGCAGGTATGTTCATCTGCGTAAGGTGCAGATTTTTGGCAGAAGATCAGACGAGGGGCATTTCAGCATGAAAACGACTAATGATACCAGGAGGACCAGCACAGAGGTGGACACACTTCTCTTCCCTCTCGTGCCTCCATCAGTGTTTGTCTTCATCTGGTCCAGCAGCTGGAGATGATTAAACCATCAAACCAAACACAGACAGAAGTGATCGACTGAACATCTCAAAGATCTAGCAAACAGCTTTAGGTGGTAAGAATGTTTTCCTAACATTTCCATTAAATAACAAAAACATTAAAATGTTCTTTTGAAGGTTCATAAAGAAGCATCATGCACAGAATAAATAGAGTAAACAGAGATTAACATGATTAGTACAGAACATCCTGTCAGGTTATCCTCATGTTAACAGTAGTGTAGCAGCTCTGCTAGCAGTGACCTTACGGTATATTTAACCTCATAGTGAGCAGTGACTTTAAAACATCCGTGTCATTCAGAATAAATTCCCCCATGAGAATGAAAAGACTCAGTTTTTCTTACGGTCATTTTAACTGGAACAATAAACGTGTCAGAAACACCTCAGGAAACGTAAACGTCAGGTACTGACCCGATCACACCTCACAGACTCCTGAGATCTGATCCAGTCACTCACTCGCCCTCGGTTTGTTTTAATGCCACAGACACGGTTCTCTTCAAAAGAGACAAAATAAAACTGCTTTCAGGCCTTTGGTGGGCACTGCAAAACATACAATAATACAACTGTATAATAATTCATATTGTTTTACAATATAATATAAACAAAAGGCTGGCTTGTCATTTATGTTGCTATAACATTTCCTCCCAGCTATCTGAGATTTTAGGAACAATTTCATAACATTTCTATAAAAGTAACAAAAACCAGTAACTCTTAAAATAACATTTATGTTAACATAAGGTTTTTGTTATCTAATGGAAATGTTAAAGAAATGTTCTTACAACCTTCTTCACGTTTACTTTCAGTGTAGCATCAATATTCTGCTGAACTTTGTGTTCCAGAGAGGAAAAAAATGAGCGGTTTGAAATGACATGATGGTGTGTTCATGGTGACCAAATTTCCATGTTTAGGGAAGTGCAGAACTCAGATCTGTGTCTGAGTTTCCATCTCAACCACTGCAGAGTCTCTGATCAGCTACAGACCCTCATTCACTCGCATATTCCCAGCCCTGAGATACTGGAACTACATCTAAGAAAATGGCTAGTTTCTCTTTAAACGTCGAGTAATTCAACATTTTTGCTTTTTTATGAGGAGAGTTTTGAAAGTGAAATTAAAACAATAATTAGGGACCATGAGAAACTCGTATCTTATTTTCCTCCAGACAGCAATGAAAACAAATGGAGATGTTTTACTGCTCATCAGTTTCTCTTGTGAGAAAGAAGTGCAGTTATCTCAGTCCTTTGTTTGCATTGTGTCCATCACTTCAAACACTTGATACACATGGCATCTGTTTTAAATGTTTTAAGTTACAGAATTCATGATTGTGTTTCTCTCTTAAAGACACATGAATAATTTTTTGTTGTCACAACCAGATGTCTTTAATTTCTTCATAGTTGTTTCTAATTTGTAAATCAACATTCAAAGCGTATATGAGAAAACAAACAGACTCAACAATGGTCACATTATGGCACTGATGTTTCTGTAGCGCGGCCATTATTTTTGAGAAACTGCTATTGTGAGTTCAGTCAAAAAAAGATTTAAGACAATCACTAAAGCTCAGATCTTCAAACAACCTCACATCACACGACAACATCTGACAGAATCACCTATGAGCTAAATTAAATAACTTAACAGAAAGAGAGAAGAAAGTGATTTCTGTATGAGAGCAGGATATTTCTGTTTATCTGCAACATTGTAATGAAATTAAATGTCATCATATCAAATAACTGTTTCTACAAATATATATATATATATATATATATATATATATATATATGAACAGAGACTTTAACAAGCAGCCCAACACTGTGTGTTATTTGTTATCTTGCAGTATAGAATGAGGGCGATAACATTTCCCATGATAAACAAAGCAGCACAACAGGGCGTCTCCAAACCGAGGTCTTATTTATCCCAGATTAGATTAAACAGAGTTATCTGATCACAAACAGCTGAATGTGTGCTGGGCTGAAACTGTTCCTGTGACGTCACACATTTTCTACATAGAGACTCTCAGCTCAATGTTTGAGGGTCTGTTTGCTCAACAAACATCACATTGCAGCCACACCACCAAAACCAACTGCATCAATGTTATACACCATCCGGTTATTTCAGCACAACACAGACTCTGTGTGCAAAAGTAAACTAGAGTTATGGTCTGATGTGTGACCACCACAGGGGTCTGGGATCAAAGGTCATCTAAACAGGTCCTGCCCCCTTCTGACCTTTCACCCCTGCGTTATCCATTCTGTGCCTTATATTTGACCCAAGCACATATCACATGTGAATGCTGGGTGTCCATAACGTTGATATGGGATATCTCAGACTTCCAGATCATTTTCACAAAGGCTGATAAACAGAGATGAGGTTTGACTCACTCAGCAACCCACAAACACAGTCCCAACTTCTGTGGTTGGGGGAAAAAAACTACAGGTCTGTTGTAAATGTAGTAACTTTTAAAATAACAATTCTAATGTTTTTCTTACTTCCTACAACCTCAACTGGAATCTTCTGATCTGAAGTTATGCTGTAAATCGCATCTCAGGGCTTCAGACACAAGCCGTGACACACAGCAGAGAATGCTGCCATCTGCAGACAGAAGATTGATGCTGTTAGTGATGCAGGTCTCTGTGGGTTACAGGTGGTCTCTGTGGGTTACAGGTGGTCTCTGTACACAGGCTACATTTTTACAGCATCTGTGACATGAAAGACGTCTGAAGCGTGTGTTGTGCTCTGGTTTGCTATGTAGGCCTCTCAGTATAAAACCATAAGTTTAAAACCTCCTGTCTGTTCTCTTATAGGTACAGCACAGACACACCATCGTGTGTCATGGAGAAATCAGAGATCTGAGTTAAGACTCACTGAAGCGTTTCAGTCAAATTATGGTTCTTGTGTTTTTCTGGCTTACTGCAAAAATCTGATGAAGAGAAATAGAAGCTTAAAACAGAGATGAAACCACATTAAACATAAAACACTAAAACCCGATTCTAACTTAACTAATAATTCAGCAATTATTATAAATCTACTGCTTTACCTCCAGAAGAAACAGAGTAAGAGCCGTTAGCTTAAACTACTGAACAAAACAAAGAGTAGCTTCGGTTAAACGCTTCTTTCTTTCTGTTTTGGGAAAATCCATTTAACTGAAGCTGGCAGTGATAATTCTCATAGGCAGCAAACCACCAGCTATCAAAACAGAGCAGATTACTGAAGTAGGGAGGACGCGGTTCGTCTGTAATTTAACTGAGGGATTTATCCTTTTCTTGTCTTCTGTTTTACTGGAATAACATGCTTCAGAAATAATCAGAGCTAAAACCAGACAGTTCTACATAGATACAAAAAGCATACATTAGCATAGAAGCTAATACATATGATTTATAATATAAACGTTCTACAAACATTAATGCAAGAGTGTGATATAAAATGTTTTAATAGCGTTACTGCAAGATTTTTTTCTAATATCTTTGGAAAAACTTTTAGAGAGTGTTAGTTGTGTTTAGGGCATGAGCCCAATGGATGTGATGTCTGCACAGACGACACTCTCTCACCTCCTGCCTTCATCTGCAGAGAATCTACAGACTCCAGCGTAGCTCTGAAACTCTCCTGTGATGCATACAGACAGAATAAGGGCCCAATGCTGTCATTCTTACAGTCTGGTTTCATTAAACACACGTACAGCCAACATACTGTAAAATAAAACCTCCAAACTCTCACTTTAAATCTCAAAGTAACTTCTAAACTGCCCTGTTTAAAGAGCCAATAAAACTGGAGCCAGCGTTGCTTCTCATTACCATTTGACTGGTGAATAAAGACATCAGATCACATCTGAATTAAAACAGATTGTCGTTTATAATGTGCAGTTGACACGCGTCTCATGCGATGGGAGTTACATCTGCAGATACAGCCAAACTGTTTTAAAAACATAACTTGTCTAATTAGAAACCTCAAGTGTTACACTACATTGTCTAGAAGCATCTGTTATATATTTAGTGGCGCCTGCGATACGACACGTATTTAACCCAGAACACAGACTAATGTCAAATCCATTTGTTACTCCTCAATGGACAAATGTGGTTTTTGAATCTTGTATTATGGGGCAGTTTTCACAAAGTTGTGAGATCCAAACACAACACTGAACGACACACAGACCTCGATTTGCGGGTGGTGCAGACGAAACCATTTCTGCATTTTTCCCCTCATTGTCAGTCACGAATAGAGCTGACGCAGCACTTTGTGAATTTAAAAACACGTCCACAAAGAGTCTGTCCAGGGAATCGGAGCAGAAACGGCTACGCTGGGGTAATCACATTAAGTCTGTGTCTTTGGCTTCCGTCTGAATGAGTCACAGAAAAGCACTTGTTGTGATTTATTGCTGCTTACTGAGATGATTTT
Source organism: Yasuhikotakia modesta (assembly GCA_036877545.1). Classification (NCBI taxonomy): domain Eukaryota; kingdom Metazoa; phylum Chordata; class Actinopteri; order Cypriniformes; family Botiidae; genus Yasuhikotakia; species Yasuhikotakia modesta. The sequence goes on from JBAJNP010000542.1 coordinate 26,852, forward strand.
TGACAGCCTGTATTTCACGTTTAACGACACATTTTAGGAGGCGGACGCCGGCAGCTTTCTGCTCCTCAAATCTTTTGTCTCTGAACGCAACGGCCAAGAACGCAAAATTCCTTGGACCGCACAAGATCCACAAACGCAGAGCTGACTGCTGCTCCCATAGGAAACCCGACAATTTATCCACTTTCCATGTTTTAAGCTTTTATATGATATATCAACATTTTAACAGTGTTTGACACCACTTCCCTGCCATTTTAACTGCCTGAACCAGACCTTCAGAAAGCAACAATGTTGTTAAATTTTACACGGTTGGCCAGAACATGTTTGTGTAAGACTGAGGCTAATTCTGCTACATGCAGCAGATTATACTGCAAATTTACATCTTTCTTAATTCAAATTCAGTCTCTAACGAATGTGACAGAACTCAACACTCAACACTGAAATCACTGATGTCTGTAATGATCAATGAAAACTAACTGTAACAAAACCATGAAACAGTGAATTTGTGGTACCCAGCTAACAGGAAACGTTATAAGAACATTGGCTAACATTCTGTAATTCTCTCAAGTTCATCAAAAATGATATTGCAGTAACGTTAGTACAACTTTTTATACATCAAAAATGTTATTTTTTACCAGTTGCTGGTGGAACATTTGAGAAATGTTGAATCTAAAATTTGTTTGCATAATACTCTCTACCCAGGAAATAATGTTAATATTACATAAAAAAATATATGTTTTAAACATTCCTGCAACAATTGTTCTACAAAACAAACCTGTTAGCTGGTTACAGACAAAATGTGGTACAAATTACATAATAAAATCCATTTAAATGATGTCTGTGGATCTACATCAGTTTCTCAGTCAGTCTGATACGTCACTGAAGGTACTGAAGCAGTGCATGATCTTCAAAAACATCTCTACACAAACAAGCTCCAGTCTGAAGACCATGTGACCTTCTGAGACCTTCTCACAGGACCGTGATTAACGCTGAGTGAACCCTCAGTGAAGATGTGTCACGTTTCATGCAAACATATGCCTCTCATAACCATTCATGAATACAGATCCAGGTTCATCAGAGGTTCAGGGAGTCTTACACTCATAATACATAATTCACTTCTGAAATCAGGTTTCCCTGCCTAAAAAAATGGGCCTGACTGAACTGGAGATACAGTTTGTCTCCACTCCCAATAATTTGAGAGTTGAGCTAAAGTTTGGTGCCTTTAAACAAACAAGACAAATTACACAGCCAACAAATTTCTCTGGGTTCTCGCTCTTGTATTTTTGGTGCACATCGGTTCCATATATGTTTGCTCACCGTTGCCCAAAACACATGCCTAAAAAAACACTTCCAAGCCAACATCTCAAACATGAGTGACATGAGACTCAACATCTCAAACATAAGAACAGAGACTCTCAGTCTTTCTCCAAACTCTGAGAAACAACCTTGAGAACAGTCTGATATAACAAATTCCTCAACTCCACAAACATCTGCATTTTTCTTCCATATCTCCCAGAACACACACACACACACACACGATAGCTTGTCAACAGTTGCCAGGGCGATGGGTCGTCATGCAGAGAGCATTGTGTGAAGAAACACTGACGCTGAAACAAATGACCCACGAGGGTGAAAACACACAAAACTTCAATGAAAATCTCAGATTCCAAGCATTCCTCACCAGAACAGATTCCATCATGATGGCTTTCAGTCACTCATTTAACCCCACGACTAACTGTTGATGCTTTAACCATTAAACAAGAGTCACAAGAACTATCTGCAGAAGTCGCTTAAACAAAGTTCCTGAAAAGGTCTAAACCTTAAACCATTTAATTCACAGGAAGAATATAAACAAAATACTAATGATTAAAGTAACATTTTGTTGTGCGGTTATTTATTTCAAGCACTTGTGCTTCTTACATAACAAGCTATTTCTGTTGTTGCCTTATCAACAATCCACCTGACAGTCCTGTATGTTCTTACTGTGGGGTTGTGTTGAGATGAGTGGGTTCAATTGTCAGTGAGTCTTTCTTCTCCAGTCAGCAGAACCCTTCAGATGTTTGTTCTCACACTCTAGAGCTGCTGTGGTTCTGTGAGAGAGTTTCTGAAGAGAGACGCAGGGAGCAGAACGAGAGACCTCGTAAAAACATCATCTATAAGGCAAACACATCAACGAGACAAATCCACCAGCAGTAATTTCCATTGTGTGCGTGTGAATAACTGCTGTGATCAGAAGACATTACTAAACCAAAGACGCCACACAGACCCAACAGCACCAGTCCAAACTGAAAGTCCCATTTGTTTCCAATCACATAAGTCAATGTTCTTTTCATTAGCCAGGCAATGTCTGATTAATCTAACGCTCTAAACAGAACAAACACCTCGTCTCCAAGCCAGACAGCCTCCACAGTTTCACGGCCAACAAATCAGGGATGGGTGGCGTGTGCAGAGAACCTGTCAGGTTCTGTTGATGGCTTGAGACTTTGTGACAAAGGAGACAACAGCTTGTTCTCCGCACCCGGGTCAGTTTCACTCATTAGCTCACGCAGGGCTCACAGACTGATCCAACAGCCACCAGAACTGTTCTCACGGTCGCAGGGGCAAATCTGATTTAACCCAACGGGACGATGGCCCAGGAGACGCAGACACGACACAGCGCTTCTCAACGAAACGAGATCAGGACAGAGAGAGAACAGGGAAGAAATATACAGTTGCCACAAAATGTTTTTATACACTTAAAATAAATTAATTATATGTATTGTTCTACAACAAAATATATATAATAATCTTTTGTTCCAACGTTTAACTTTTTTTTTATTCTTATAAATGCAACTTGGTTTGATATTGTCTTAAATAATGTCTTAAATGTAAATGATATTGTCCTACATTTTTTAAGTGTGCAAACATTTTCTGGGGCGGCTGTATACACACAGAACCAGCGTCCAGTCCTGGTGCCGGAGGCCCGTGTCCAGCAGAGTTTGGTCTCAGCACATCTGCATGTAATTTTGTAGTAACTCTGAACATGTTGATTATCTGTTTGGGTTTGGACTCTGCAGGACAGCGGTTCTGCTGGACCAGGATTAGACGCTTCTGAAACGCTGAGAAAGCAGAACTTCAGTCTTGCATTAAGGCTACAGAGCATTTTGTGAATGAGACGTCTGATTCACAGCCTGACATCTGCTACCATGGTCAATACAACCAAAGCTTCAGTGAATACAGTTTTAAATAAATGACCCAGTCATCACAAATGTTCTGCTTGTTCTCTTTCTGGTGTCTTTACAAAACTGATCAAATAAAACTAAATACAGTTCGCCATTGTATAACTGAATAACCAAACACTAACGCTAATACAACAATAAAAATGTACATCTTAAACATCTCTAAAGCATTTTTTCTTACCTAATGGTACTGTTATGGTAACATTTTTGCACCCTAACATTGTTAGCTGGGGTGGTCCCAGATCTGTGTGAAGGGTCACAGGATTCTCTTATCTGAGCAGAAATCACATACAGCTGGGTGTGATCATGTGATTCGCTAACAACAACGCTAACCTGCAGACTCACACACACACAGACTCACACACAGACTCACACACACAGACTCACACACACACACACACAGACTCACACACACTGTTTCTTCCAGGAACTATAACCTGTTACTCCACAAGCGTTGCTGGATTTGCTTTTAGAAAACATAAGACCCACAACTCAGTCATAGAGAACAACTCAGTCAGCTGAAAAATTACCCTAGAAATCTGATTTATGACTGTTATAGTGAATTGACAAACTTGTTTTTCTTTTCAAACATACAGAAGCCATTTTTAAATCAAAGTTATAAATGTTCTTTTATGAAGATACAGTCTGGGTCATGTTAAGATCTTTGTGTGGTTTTCAGGCCAGCAGCGCGAGACAGACAGACAGACACAGACGGCAGCAGTGAGAGTGAACAGCCCCTCCGGCGTGACACTGAACTGATATTATTCCCCGGAATGTGAGGAAGCTGACGGACCAACTGAACCTGTCAGGAAATCTTAGACAAATATTGTTCCTCTGTCTGGTCGGACCACAACAGACAACTGGACTAACTCACAGTGACACTCGTTCCTTATATCGCTGTTCCTCTGCTTCCCCCAACCAGAGCAGAACTGGACCTGTGTGATGAAGACTGTGGGGGGAGGACGTTCCTCCTCTCGTTTCAATCCGCTGGGAGTCCCTCTCTCCTTCTGTTTCATAAACAAGCGGCAGGAGTGGATTCAGGATATGGGGGGGACGTAAATGACACAACGGCAGATGAATGAAGCGTCCGGAGCAACAGTCTCTCTTTGTTTAGTGAAATGCACCAAAGGTCTGTAAGTCTGTATCGATGTGTGCACTGGTCCTACATCACATTTAACTATTAACATTGTTGCTTTGTTACAAGAACATTATTTAAGCGCCTTATAAATTCTGTAACATTTTAAAAACATTTAACTAACAACTTATCCAATAAAATATATAACTAACTTTGATATATGACAAAACATTTTACTAACATTACTGCAAGAACGATTTGAAAACTATGAGAGATGAGAGATTAGCTGGCATGTCAACACGTTTCAGCTCCTACATGCTAATTTGTGAGGGTGTGACTGAAGCGAGTGTGTGTGTGTGTGTGTGTGTGTGTGTGTGAAGGCTAACATAACGCTGTGTGTGGTCACATCACACACACTCCACTGGCACATCAGCCGCACACCACAAGTGTGACTAAATTCTCCTCAAAATCCATTCAGACACTTAATAAACATGCTTACGTTTACCAACCAATGCTGCATCCGTTTCATCCTACAGCAGTTACATGCAAATGGGAAAAACTGAGATGCTATTTTTCCATATTAAAAGATCACTATTTTCCCAGCGTTACTAACTGTTGCAGTCAGATGACAGCTGCTGAGGGATTGCGCTGTGGTTGGATGAGAGAGAGATTGCAACCAGATGAGGGGGTCGTAAAAACTGGAGCCTGAACATACAGTAAAGTCACTGTATATAAGCAGCTAATCTAACCTGAGGAGTCAAAACACGTACATGACCTCAGCTGTGGCTTTCAGACAAGACGTTTACCATCACAATGCGTCTGTGACGCATTCAACTGCCTGCGTGACGGACACAAAGTTGATACTTCAATGAAACACAACTGAGATTTCCACCAAATCTCCTGAGCTACAACCTGTGAGAAACAACCTTTACATAAAACACAGTCGTGAAATCAGTGCAGGAACACAGAGACTTTAACACAACCTCCCGCCTAACACAGAGTTTTATGGGAGGACAGATGTAGCTGTTTGGCCCTCATCAACATATTGTCTTCATGGCAACAGTAACCAAGCCTCTCTCTCTCTCTATTTCTGACAGATTTTGAGAGAGGAGCAGAAGTGAGAAGTGAGGTTGACGGTTCAAATGAACTCATTAACATCTTCATCACCAAGTAACAACAAGAAATCCAGAAAACACTCTTGCAGTAAAGTTAGTAGTGTTGAGTTTTTATCATTGTATATCACACACATCAAAAACCCTCATCTTGTTAGTTAAATGTTTTAAAAACATTAAAAGAGCACATCAATACAATTAGCCATTTCTCTAGAAGTTCATGCCAAGAGACATGAGAGCTGATCTTCTACAACTCAACAATCTGACCAAAATCCACAGTCTGAGGTTCTGATGGACTCATGGTTTCTTCTAGAAGTCTCCAGTCACAGCCTGAGCTGATGTCTGATGGCCTCGTTGGGACTTTTCCATCTGTGTTGGACCAGCCAGCAAAACCTTTCTGCAGTTCCTGGGCCTGTATTCAAGTTCCCCCCCCACAAAAGGTAACAGATAATCTCATCACTCACGTTTAGCTGCTTCCTCTCTAGAAAGAAACTCTGAACTTCATTTTAAAGACATTTCTAGATGAATTATAACTTATATATATAATGATTTATAACTTAAACTATAGGGCTAGCTTTAGCAGGAAATGTGCACAAAAAGATGATGCCTGGTTGTGTAGATGGTGAACAGATGATTGTGTACAAACACCTGCATGAGATTTGCTTCTGAGGAACACAAAAGAAGACATCTGGAAGTACGCTGGTAACCAAACAACAGAGGCACCCGCTGACTTCCACTGTATGGACACAAAACCACTGAAATATTATTAAAAATAAATTATTAAAATGTCTTCTTTTGTTTTCCACAGATTAATAAAATTGTGTAGGTTTGGAATGATTACAGGGTGGGTAAATAATGGGGAAAAACAGGGTGAACAATCTCTTTAAGAAGAAATTGTAAATAGTGTCTGTAAAATTGTAAATAGACTGTTGGGTTTCAGAGATGCCATCCAGGAAGGCAGATGTCCTGAGCTTAAAACACAGAGGATGTTGCCTCAACCTGTCAGAAGAACTTCAGAAACAGAAACAGAGCTTTGATAAAGCCGTCAGGTTTCTCCTGAGTCAGACTTCAAACAGAAAACATCACCACTCTCTTGAATCGGCATGCGCAGGTCGACACTTCCATGGCAACGGTTTTCGGACGGTACCTTACTTAAGATATAAGACGATAAGATCTTCTAGAAACATCTGTACCCTGTGAGAGGCGCATTAGCTTTGCATAAACCATTTTATGAAGGCTGCCTCCTGGCCTGTCTGCTGAGAGAAACACATTGATGAGTGAAGGAGTCGTATTGCAGTCAAACTTCACAGCAGATCAAAGTGTGGAGCTTTAGAAGATGACAGCGGGTTGAAGGTTTGATTCCAGTGGGGCTCATAATGAGCTAAAACATTCACCTACTCACTCCAGTTAATCATGATGCCTCAGAGTCTAACACAAGCTACAAACACACATCCAAACCTTGTTACTGCCTCAGAAACATCAGCCCTGCTTTACAGATTCACTGACTGCCCATCCTCAGGAACATTCTCAGAACGCTGGCTAGCATAAAAGTTCCCTCAAAGTTATCAAATGCGTTCTTGCATTAACATCCAAAATTACATTTTTAAGCTGTTAGTGAACCCCTTTATAAACGTTACAGAAGCAATAATGTTATTACAATGTCAAAAATAAATAAATTTTGTCTTTTGTTACCTAATGGAAACGTTCTTACAACCTTAACTTCAGGCTTATATAAAATGAAGGCATTTTTATTGTAGACCAAGTTTTTCTACAATCCAATCTATTGCAATGTTCTTCTGAGAAGCCCTTCATAAATGTCTGCACAACCTTCAGAAAAGAAAAGCTGGAAACAGCTACTTAAACATCTAGTGAAACTCAGTGGAAGGTCGCCTGTTTTCCACACAAAGTCCTGAAGATCTTTCCTGGATTCCTGAGGAGGAAGGTTTAATAATTTACGTGTTTATGGCCTGAGGGAGAGCTTATAGACCAGCGCATTCAGCTCATTTTTATCAATGTGAGTTTAAACTGATGAACGATCTGAGGAGGTTGTTGGCTGTAATAAACTCTACATCTCATTCTACTGAGTCCCGCAGGAACATCTGAGGCTTGTGATTCAATTCCCACCTTTCTTAGATACAAATCAGAGATGAAGAGACCCTCGCAAACCCTTTAATGCTGAGGAATAATATATCTATGTGTGATTTTATAGAGCACATTTTATCTACTACACACATAAACACATTTGATTTACTGCACAGTTATACGTGTTCCTCACAGTGCTGGAAACATTAGAAAAAAACAGTCAGATGTCAGTTTTTAAGGCTAATATTTTACAATATAATCAAAGTTCAATGTTTTAAGTGCTTTAACATCTGAGAAACAAAACGTGACGAAGACACAAAAATCAGCAAGTGAACTTAGCAATAATTCTTTGATATGACACTTAACATTACAAATGTTCTATTAACGTTACTGCGAAAACATTTGTGATATTTGTGAGAGCATAAGTCAACACTTAGAGAATGTTGCCCTCTCACAACATCCCCTCGTCATACGAGCAGAAAGCAGGTCCGTGTGAAGATCTGCTGAGGAAGACTCCTGAGTTTTATACAAATAAAAATTCTTATATTATAAAGATTTACTTTGAATATGTAAAGAAAAGCTTTTAAAATCATATTTCATCACAGTCTTTTATTTGACAGTAAATAAATAACTGTCAGGGCATAAGAATTGATTTATAACACCAGACAGACAACGTCTGCAGAGAAAATCAATGGTCAGTACTGAACGTTCTCACTGAGACACAGAGGAAGTGATTTATCCCTCTGCAGGGCTCAAAACACCGGACTGCGGAAAACTGTTGCATCACTGCTTTGTATTTTAGAGCAGGTGGTTTCTAAAAGGCAAGAACAATTTACTTTATATAAGCTACCTAACTACTAAACATGAGTAACTTAAATACCTCAGTGGAACATCGAGAGAAACACTCTTTCCTGAAACCAATTATATATCCAAACACAAGACAACAGCACCAACAACCCAAAGACGAGTGTTTCAGAAAAACAGCTAATAAAAGTCTTCAGATACAGAATGCTAACATACAATGTTAAGACAGGTTGTTCAGGGCCTTTAATAAACGAACAGGACAAAGACCTTCTGCCCCTTTGTGCAATGAAGACCTGCAGAGGAACAGACTCTATTTCTATTACATCTCCCTCACTTCACATCCTGAAGAACAGACTTCAGAAAAAGTACCAATTATGCATCTGCCTCACACAGAGTGAGAAACGTTCAACACCTCAGCAGTGAACACGTCCAAAACCGCAGTCTGAGTGTGTTGTGAACACATCCAAGAAAAGTGAAGCGTCTTAGCTGAGGAAACAAAACAACAGCCGAGTTCTTGAGTGTCTATCAATGAGACGCCTTTCATCTGTAGTCTCATAGAAGCTCAGCTCCAACTATTTTACAATTTTAGGTTATAAGAACGTTTCCTTACTGTTTCCATTAAGACCCAACAACTTAAAAAATGTTTTAAGAAATTGCATTAACATTATTGCCTGGCTATAATAACATTATTTAGTTTTTAATTATGTAACATTTTTTAACATAAGCCAACATTAGCTGTAAATCCAGAGAGTTCATAATTCTACACTGTATTCATAATTAACTCAGTTTGGCCCCTTACAATAACATAAACAAAGTAATACGCAATAATGAGGTGTGTAAATTGACAATAAGTCATACACTTAGCAACATCACATTACGCATATTACACATCCTTGATTCCAATACCACAAGTTTTTTACAAGTTATCTTTGTGGGTTTAACTAAACTGGATGTAATCACTGGAGTTGCACATTTTAATGGGTGGAAATTTGCTTGACAGAAACATCAAATCTCGACGGCTGCTGTTGACACACAAGCAAAGTGACAAAAGCTTAAACGCAGTAAACCAGCGGTGCCAGTACACACTAAACTAATCCCACTTACAGTGGAAACATGAAATCAGGCCCAGCCCTTTGGCCCAATCAAGCCCTTTGGCAACAACCTGTGAATCATTAGCACTCACTGCGTTAGGATGGAAACCGACCACAGGACTGGGGTCACTTGATCAAAAAATGAGTTCTAGACCTGAACGCTGCTGATCCAGTTCTACTTATCAGCCACAGTAAAACTGCTATAAACTTCTTATTTCATTCTCAGAACTCCTGCATGACCCTCTGCAGCTTCTATTCCCAGTCAGCAACAGAGTCGTCCAGACTCAGAAAACAGCCATGATTCCCCTGTCTCTGAAGACCCCGGAGCCAAGTTCCCTTCTGTGGGCCCTCTGTCAGCCCAGCAGAGGACGTCTCAACTCACGCCAGCACAAACCCACCACAGAGTGAAGCATTAATGTGCTTTTACTTGATATGTCACTATGTGACATTGAACATTTTGATTTACTGGGAACCTTATTACTAGCTTTGAATTTGCCTGTGGAGAAACCTATTTGAAAAATACTCCCAATACAGGCATTAATAAAACGCAGAGAATGGAAAAGTTGTGTTATTCTTAATAAGAAGCAGTCAACAGATCTTGAGAACTATAGGCCAGATGAGACAAAAGTTCAAACTACAACTGTGTTGGTAGATTGAGTGCAGCAGTGTTTGCTGGTAACTGTAAACTGCCACGTTCCTCCACCAGCACTACAACAAAACACATTACAGAGTGATGGTTAGGACAGTCAGTACAGCACAAATCCCACAGCCTGACGAGAGCAAGAGCTTCCCAAACAAAGATGTCCAATCAAAACACAGCTTACCTCAGAACACGTCCCAAATCTGACCATTCATCACAGATGCTTCCAAGTCAATTTCCTACAATGACTATTTCAGTTTATTCAGTTGGCACTTTAAAAGAGTTAATGTCTATCTTTGATTTGCACAAAGTTAACCCACAGTGAGATTCTCCAAACACTTTATGCACAAAAAACATTCTTATCTATTCAGAAATTGTAGAGAAAAACTGCAGTCCTACCTTTATGAAGCAGGACCCCACTGCAATATTCTCCTTGATGGATACATTGTAGAATTTGCTGCCAAAAACAGGTTCATTGTCATTAATATCCTGTAGGATAACTTTGACCACAGCTGTAGAGGACAGCGGCGGTCGACCCCTGTCAGTGGCCACCACAGTTATACATGGCATGGGGTCGGTCTCATAATCTAGTTGGGTGAGGGTGGTCATGACACCGGTGACTAAATCAACACTAAACCAGTCTGAATGACTTCCTTCGTTGTGTAGGATGCTGTACTCAATATCTCCATTGGGGCCTTGGTCTTTGTCTCGTGCTGTTACCTGCAGAACAAAACTTCCTGGAAAGGCCACCTCTGAAATAATCTGAGTATATTCCTTTTGGTCAAACAAAGGTGGGTTATCGTTGACATCTATGACCTGAATGGTAAATGTGGACTCTGCCCGTAAAGGAGGAGTACCAGAGTCTGTTGCCATGACTCTGAGTTCATAATGGTCCTGAACTTCACGATCAAGGATCTCGTCTACACAGATGAGATAGATGATGTTGTCTTTGGTGGTCAAAGCAAACTTTCCATCTCCCCCCTCCAAAGACACGTTGACGTTTGCATATTCACCGTAATCAGGATCTGTAACAGAAATCCTAGCCACATACTCCCCAGGCTGGGCTCCTTCTGAGATCTGTGGAGAACCGTCTTCACTGAGGAAGATGATGGTCATGGTGGGCTGGTTGTCATTGTAGTCACGAACCTGGATGGTCACAAATGCGTTGGTGACCTCTGGCTGAGTGGCATTATCTCTTGCCTGTACCACCAGCTCATGAACTCTTCTCATCTCAAAGTCCAGAGGTTTGTTGAGAGTGATTAATCCAGTGCGAGAGTCAATGATGAAGTAATGATCAGGGTCACTCTGTCTCCTGTTGATGTCATAAAGCACCAGGCCGTTGTCACCCTCATCAGCATCAGAGGCAAACACCTGCAGTACGTTGCTCCCGGGTTGAAGGTTCTCAGAGATCACTGCATGATAGCGACTCTGGTTGAAGATGGGGGCGTTGTCATTGATGTCTTGTACCATCACATCCAGGATCATCTGTTCTGTTCTTTTGGGTGAACCGCCATCAAACGCTTCTAAGAGTAACGTGTACGATGATCTCGTCTCTCTGTCCAAAGCTGCATTGACCACTAAATCCAGATAAAGCACTTTGTTGGTTCCCCGTTTGGTTTCCAGAAGAAAGGCCTGTCCTACATTTCCATCTGTGATAACGTAACCCTGAGTGGTTAGCTGGTCCTCATCTGCGTCCACAGCAGGATCGAGAGGAAATTTAGTGCCAATGACTGTCTGTTCTGGGATTTTAAAAGTGGCTCTTTTCTTGGGAAACACTGGTGAGTGATCATTGATGTCATTCACCAGGATGGTGACTTCAACAGTTATACCAGTCATGGTGACGGCTATGAAGCTGTAGCGGTCTCGCACTTCCCGATCCAAGACTATAGCGGTTTTTATGATGCCGGTGCTCTCGTCAATGTCCAGGTCCGTTCCAACACCTGTGCCCTGATGATCCGAGATGAAGTAATGAAATGCAGTCATTCCAGGTGGCAGGCCAGCACTGATGTCACCTACAACAGTACCTGCTGGCTGCTCCTCATCTAACTGCAGCTGCAGCATTCCCGGCACCACGGATGAGCAGGTGGTCATAAACTCAAGAGCAATGTAGAAAATCACCAATGTCCTCCATTTAAAAGTCCTGCATATCTGTAACAGCTCCATAATCGTCCTTCCTTCTCCCAACATCACTTTCTTTGCATTCAGCGCTTCTTACCGGACCTACAGGATAAAAGAAAATAACAGATTACCAAGCGTAAGTGATATAACAGTTCTGTAAACGTATGTAAATGATGCAATATAAGAAACTAAAATGCACAAGTAGATTCTGTTACAGTTTGGGCAAGAACGCATAAGTGGCTTTCCATATGCTGTCTTCTCAAACACATTAAACCGCACAATATGCACACGCTGCTCCTGAATGTTCTTCTCACCTAATAAGTCAATACCTTATAACTGCAGCTCCCTGGACTAGAGAAACTGAAACCACAAAGCACATATTCAGAAGAAAAGACAGAGTCTCCAGCTGAAGTAAACTGAGGTAAGCACTGATGCAGCGGTGGACAGTGCTCTGAGATGTCTATGAACACAAGCTGCTACAGCTCTGAGAAGTTTCTGAGATCTGACCGAATCCTGACTTGCGCTCACAGCACTACAAACCCAACTTAATAATTAGGCCACAATTAAACACAACTACTTCAAATAGCCAATCAGAATCAAGCTTTCCAGACAGCCATGCAAACACAGGTACACATTCAACAACTGAGAGCTTTGAGCCCAAGGCAGCTCATCTGACAGAAAAATAAGACATGAACATTTATGATGAGCTGTCACCATCTGCACATATTCCTCAAACTGCATAATGACTTTCAGGCCAAGGGAAATAATCACATGTCATTCTCAATCAATGTAAACTAGCATGACATCATTCACTTCTTCAGGATTTCACATCATTTTCTCATGAAGTCAGTAAATAAAAACACAAGGTTACTGCAGTAACGTATCAGAAAGGCTCCCTCCAGTGGTTCACAGGAGACAGACTTCAGACCCGCAAACCTCTGATGACACGGGAGGTTTCAAATCAGTTTCAGGTTGTAAGAACATTTCCCTAACGTTCCCGATAAGTTTCAGAGTTTAGTGTGTGCAATGAGTGAGGGAGCAGAGCAGCAGGGAGCCCTGCACCCTCTCTGGCTCTGCTGCATTGTAATTGGGTTCTGCTGGAAGTCTGCCTGTGCATGAGAATCCACAGTTAATATCACACACTCACACACACTAACACACATGTAAAACATCACCACAAACACACACTCACACACACTAACACACACACACACATACACACACACACACACACACACACACACGTTTGAGTAAAACATCACCACACACACGTCACCTCTAACACAGATTAATGTTCACTCCTCTCAAAAGCCTTTAAGCACATGATGACAGAAGAACAGCATTAATCTTACACTAGACTGAAATAAATGCTCTTATTCCTCATCAGGGCCCACAAACATTAAACTGTAACTGAAACTCATTAGCCTCAAACAATTCTTATAAAATCTCTTAAATTATTTACTGCAAATGAAGTAAAACGCTGATTTATTCTGCAGACACAGAAACTGGACATTTTAAATGTTCCTTAAACATTCAAAATCATTGTTTTAGTTACTAGATTGAAACCTTAGGGAAACGTTGCAACCTAAAATTGGGACAGATGTGTTTGCCTTTATTAATAGCTGAAACATGCTTCCAAAGGGCAGGACACGTATCATAGCAAATGAACCCTGAGTGCAAATCTGGGGTTAAACAATCACAAGATGTTAAACACTGAAACCTCTCTGACTGCAAACACTGCTGTGAGAATGATGGTTTTCTGAAGTTTGTCCTGGTGAGTCGGAGCAGGAGAATGAGATAAAGACAATAAACTGCTGAAAGATCTTCATGGACGAGCCTCAATCTGTCACCATCAATCAACCGCAGACAAATCAAACATTTACTCCATTTTAACGGATGTTTAGCTGTGAGACACATGAACTTCACTCTGACTACCACTGGATCTCAGATAAACATGTCGTCACGCTGGTATAATGTTTCAGGATACCTCAGATACCTACATGGACTAAACTGCACCGAACACACATGTGGCAGGAAAAATGAGGCTCTCTCAGCTGTGGTTTGGTTTGCATTGAAGGTCTGGCTTCAGGGCACCATGTTTTTCTCACACCCTCCATCCTGCTGACTGTTTGTGGAGATGTTTGTGGGAGAAGATCCATGTGCTGAGGAAAACAAAGCCCCACATGGTCCTGCTATGATCTCTGAACATGAAACCAGCTGATACAGCTTCAGTTACGCTCAGAATCAGAAACATCTGCCGCCTGCAAGAGCACCAAATTCACTGTGGGGAGTTTTAACTGAACGCAGGCTGTGCGTCCCATTTGCAGATCGTTTCAAAGGGAGGTATCACCGGTGTGCCTGTTGCCATTGTATATTTGAGTGACGCTTTACATTCTCACAGCCTCTAAACTTAGTTACAGTGAAACAGGAGTTACAGTAAATGTGGTTCTGCACCATGGCAGCGTCACACAGAAACTAAAGCAGCAGGAATCGTTCAAAGCAAGTGAGTTGATGGCTAAAAACAAATAACTCTGTTATCTGGAGGAATAGAGTTATGAGTGTCTCTGAGAGACACTGGATTATAGACTGGATGCTCTGCATGCCAACAAAACAAGTCCACTGAACTACTTTATAAAGAACGTCCTGCGAGGACCGAATATCTACAACACAAGCAAGTTAAATCAACAACTACTGGACATCTGCTGCTGCTTTTCTGAAATTCATTTATTTGAGGTGCGACACACGGCCAAAAATATCACATCAAGTACTGAGAGGTTGGACATGAATAAATACATGCAATGCAATAGTTCTCAGGCTATAGTATTACACATCACATTGTTATTTGTTAGATTTGAATTTAGACCAACTATGTTGATCATGGAGATAAAGGTTGTTTAGTCTGATCATTATGAGAACGAGGGTTTTTACCCACTACAACAGAAGTGGCTGTTGGGTCTCTGTTTCAATCTTCTCAAAGCCACAGAAGATCTGAAGTTATGCAACATAAACTCACCCCTCAGAGAAAGCAAGAGTTTGGGAGTTTTTGTGGGCTGAGCTACAGTTTCACCAAAACCAAAGCTGATGAGAAACAGGAGCTCTGAAAAGCACGAGTACAGCACAGATGTGATATCACAAGATGCACAACCATCTCAAGATGCACCACCATCACAAGATGCACCACCATCACAAGATGCACCAAATCACCATGCCAACAGAACTACAGATGTTAGCCTCATAAAAGTGCATTTACTGCGTTAAAAGATATGAGCAAATGTTAAATAGCTGATGGTAATAATTTCTTGCACAACTTCCAAAGTTAAACAAAGTAAACGATTTAAAACTTTAAATCAAACATCAGACATGAAAGGTAAAGATTTCTAACTAAATGCAAGATCTGATGCACTAAACAAACGCCATGCAGTGATATAATAAAACAACTTTAAATGTCACTGAAAACACAGCGTCAAAGCTACAGCTTTACTATAATAAACACACCGCATGCAACGCGTTCATTATAACAGACGCGTTTCACGCACGCGTCTGTTTGCGCCACTTACGCTCATCTGCCGCAATGATAGAAATCCAGCCTGTGCCCCAAAATAACCAGAATAAACCTCAAAAATGTCAAAAATTCAGCTTTTATCCATCTTAACAGACGTCTTTCACTTCCAGGGAGATATTCCAGTTTGTGAAGATCGCGCACAGATGATGGGAGTCGTTCACACTTACAGACTCATGATCCCGGAGTGAAACTCGAACCTCCAGCGCCCGCCGTCCCTCTCCGGCATGAATATTCATGCGACGCGTGAGTTGAGCAGCCTCTGGTGCCACCAACCTTCACAAGAAGGAACTGAAGGTAGTGTAGATGATTTCATCCTCATGTGCAAAGATCTTAATGTAAATAAATACATCTCTCTCTCCATCTCTCTCTCTCCATCCCTCTCCATCTCTCTCTCCATCTCTCTCTCTCTCTCTCTCTCTCTCCATCTCTCTCTCTCCATCTCTCTCTCCATCTCTCTCCATCTCTCTCCATCTCTCTCTCTCTCTCTCTCATGGCCTCATGAAATATCAGACAAGCTTCATGTTGAATTTTGCATTTCAAACTATGACAACTAACTTAACTAATTCAACCCTCTCTGTCCATGTTACAGTATCTGACCTGCTGACAAGATGAAAATCGCATCTACGTGTGAAGTATGAGGAGAATATGATGAGGAGAACTTATCTTCAGAAATATTCTTGTCATTTCGCTTCTGATGTGGTTTGGGTCAGATGCCAAGACAACAGCTTCACGTCAACTCGCATAACTGAACGGTTCCCTCCATCTGGGGTTTGTTGAAGAGAAACTCCACGGAGAACGTTTACTTTCATCTGCTGAAGAACTCCAGCCATGACCTTGAATTACTCCATCAATCCTGAGAGAAAACAACATCAACGTCTGTTTGCATATAAATCCTTGACACAGATAACAGCAAAACTCTACTAAAGACCTTGTACATGCAGACAGAACTCAACAGTTTCATTATGATGTCCAACAGCTTTCCAAATACTTTTATCAACATGTCCATCAGCAGATACGACTTGTGTTTGCAGAGAAACTCAATATTCTCTCACTACATTTTTACCTTCACGATTTTCCACATGTGGTAAGAAAAACATGATGTTTATCTTCATTGATAAACGTCACATAACACACATCACAATGTTCCACAGATAGCTCTAAATGTATTTTAAATTACAATTTCACACTAATAAACGTTTAATTTTTCTTCATTTCTAAAGGACTGTAAATAAATCCTCACTGATCTGAGATCTGTTGTTCAGAAAAAGTTGCATCCACATGATCATGTTTGAAGCCTGTGAGATAAACACCAGACACAAAAACCCATTAGACTGACAGATGAAGTTTTCCTGAATAAAACACTGTGTAGTTTTTTGTTTACCTGGATGAGTTTGAGGAAAAAATCTGAAATCTGTATGAGAGACGTGATAAATCTAACCTGGGAACTCAAACATTAAGAGAAATTTTAGATAACATTAGCCAACGTTTATAAAACATTCACTGTTAGCTGGCAGAAGGGTGGAGTGAAACCATCAAGCAAACTTATAGTCTCATGTTCTTCATGTAGTTGATTCATGAGAAACCATCTCAAAATGATATTAATTATGGCAAATCTTAGTAAAAAAAAAACAAAAAAACAAGAGATTTACTTAGACTCTTACACCAGCCTGAGGAATGAGTAAAAATATACTGACATTACATTTGATAACTACAGTAAGAGTCTCTCTGAAACTATTTAAGTGAATACTGTAAAAGTCTTACTGGTAAAATATTCCAGCCGTGTAAAAACTGCTTCAGGACCAATGCTGAAGAATCCTTCTGAATAACAACTAATATAGATTTAATACAGTTTTTAATAATACAAGCCTGTTCTCTTCTCTCACTGCCTTTCATCTCAAAGCAGCATCACAAACAGGTTGATAAGAAAAACAAGAAACACTCATCAGTGATTCACTCTACAGTTCCTGCCGCCGGCGGATAACAGCACGGAGACAAACACAGATCCATGAATCTCACGCTGGAACGCTTTACGGTCTGAACAACTGTAACTGTGATAGGACATTTAATCAGTATGTCAGACTCAACACCATGGAGAGCCGACCTCTCCTCTGAATTTGTGAAACTGTGTCCTACAACAAGCCACAAGGAAAACATGCTTTGAACACACTGTAATTTCCTCATCATAAACATTTAAATAATTTAAGCAGTTTTTCTTTATAAAGCACAAACACAATTAAAAAGTCAAATATCAATAAATTCCCTCTTGAATCACAAATGTTTGATATTGGTTCACATTTGTTTACACTGGCTGCTTTTTGTCTCTCGACGGTCGTCGAGACGGTCATCATTTTTCCACTGTTCTCGCCACCATTTACAGTGCGGATCCCAAACAACGCTCACATCACACATTCATCACCCAAACATCAAAAACAAAAGACCATCGTTTGTTAACAGAGGGATAATTTAGCTGTTTTTAGTTTACAAACCACTCCAGTGGAAAAGTCAGATAATGGAAGAGAGATTTGTGGCAGATCCGTTCTGTGGCCACAAATTAGGCCACAAATCCTCCACCGCGGCCGTTTCAGTATTTATTTTTAGCTTTCTGAATCACGTCTGTCGTCCAGGACTCTCACACAGAGCTTAGTGACGGTTTGGTGGTCTGGCCTTTAGGTCTGTGATGATGTGTAGAAAGATTTATTGCGACGTGACACGAGGTCTGAAAATGAATTTTGTAAATTCATTTCGTCTGACACTTGAGTGGCAACTCACTGATGCATATCGTCATCTGTCTGTCTGTCGGCTCGTGCGAAACATTAGAAAGTTCACCAGAAACACCTGCTAGCTGAAATCCCATCAGAACCTCAGCTATCCTTACCTCATCTCTACTGGATCTCTTACAGACGGTTCTCTCCTCGCTCGGCCTCCTCCAGTCTGCGGTTCTGTCTGCAAGAATCCAAACCGGCCCAAACGCTTCTGAGAAAGCGGCTAGGAGTGGTTCCTCACACCAGCTGTGGACGCAGAGGTAGATTAAACACCTGTAGAAGATTTAAATGATGTTGGTGAACATTGTAAATATGTGTTGTTTTAAACTGCAGACAGACAGATGTAGGAATGTCAAAAACACTTTATACAACCACATTTGGTCTCAACTTTACAATCATTTTGAAGTTACACAGAAATATTCCAGTCTTTAGACCCTGTGTTGGCCCCTTTTTTACCTCCGCCAGTAAAATTACTAACTTTATAATAGTATTTTTGTTATCTGGGGCTGTTGACAGAGGAGAGAATTAGTGTTTCCTCAGCGAGGGCCGGCGCTGGGTTCAGTTACGCTGGATGTGGAGATCAGCGTTTCAGAAACACACCAGAACTTCAAAGCTCACAGTTTATCAGATACATGAATCGAATGGCCTTCCTAATTCTGTTAAGATATAGAGTCGGTTAATACAGAGCATGTAAACAAACATTGTTGCCAGCAGATTGTTGCCAGCATCAGTGCATCAGACAAACACTTCAAATTAGTTTTCTTTTACACAAAAAGACAAACATGTTGTTATTAATACACAGAAACAGTGTTGGGTGACTCTCACTCTCTTCTAGTAAATCAGTTTAGCAAAATAAACATCCACAGACAACCAACAAGAGCAAACAGCCTTTACAAACTCACTGTTAAACTAAACTAGACAGACACAGCCACTAGTTACAGACAGGTTAACCATCAAACTGTGAGCTGTTGTTGCGCAGCATTTCTTACAACTCAGCCTAAAATAAACATCATCTTGCAAATTTGTAATGATTTATTTTAGATGTTTTTCACCTTGATCCTCCGCAGATGTTTCAGAGGGACACCTGTCATCAGTTTTACTTCAGCTAAACAGGCAAATTATGATGCTTTTAAACCGAAGCCTCGTGCAAACTGAAGCACTCTGAGATTTCCTCTTTTGAAGGTAAAGATGTGTATAAACAAAACACTCATCCAGCAGATATTATAAATATGCATTAACCCCCTTTAACAAATTATATCAAAAACCCAAACAGACATGAGCTCTTCAAATGTGCTCCAGCTAACAGTAAACTTTATAAGTTATATAACATATATATCACCATTTTAAAGACTTAGTGGAGTGTTTTCAAAATGTTACAGAGTTTAAAAAAGTTAGAATTATTTTCTTACCAAACAAACAATATTGTTACTAATGTTTAAATGATCCTAAAACTTCCAAAATAACATTTATTTATTATTTTGTTACTTAATAGAAATATTACGGAAACATTTAAAGTGTTTAATTCTCTTCTGTACATCTGGTTAATTTTTTTGTTCTAATTCCAGTGTGGATTAGATGAAACACAGACCTGGCATCATCATCATCATCATCTGCGCTGGCGCTCTCAGTCCTCCATCAGTCATCGTCCTCTTACGTCTCATTCTGGCCAGACAATCTCTGACAACACAAAGCAGCGTTTTACAATCAGACATCACAGATGGCTGCACTGATTCTGTGTAACTGAATTCTTCATGATTCCCACATGAACAACAGCATCATTAAGATGAACAAACTCTGCCAAGTTATTAGCATAACGCGAGCAGTTCCAGTTACATTTTACTTCTGAAATGTAAACAGTAATCTGAGTAATCGCTGATAATGTAACTGATGAGCCAAAAGTCTGTCCTGACTGATATTACAAAGATCTTGCTGTTCCATGTCTGCATAATTCAAAACAAATCCAGTGCAACTGTTTTCTGACCCATTCATCTGAGGAGCTCAAGCCCACCTAAAGCCCACCGGGAGCCACAGATGCCCCTGACACAAATCACTTATCAACACCTCAACCAGGATCCTTGCCAAACGTACACATCAACTGAACCATAAACTCAACGTCTCAGAACGTTCTCTGAAAGTTCCCTCAAAAAATAATGCTTCTGATATATATGATATACATGAAATGGTAAAAAAAAAAAACTACTATCAATACTGCAAGAACATTTCTGATAACTTTGAGAGAACGTTCTGAGAACGATTGCCAGTCCTCTGACTGAAACAGAGCTGTAACAAAACAGTTCCAGTTATAAACCACAATGTGCCTCATTTCTCACAGCAGCTAATGTGCTCCCACTGTTTGTGTGATTTATTTTAATATGACACATTTGTTCCTGCTGAAACGAGTGATTCAATTTTCCTGAGCAAACATCACAGAACATTAACATGCAGAACAACATCACGTTCCACTTCAGTGAGAGCAACAGGCTGTGACAGAAAACTGAGTTTACTGCAAATTTAACACATAATCCTGAAGTATTAACGTATATTCATCTACGGTCAGTCCCTCCTGTCTCCTACACACAACTGCATTCAGGCATAACAAAACATACAAGAACATACAACCTCACAAGAGCTGCTTTGTTGACACAATAGCATAAATGAACAAAATGCAGAACAAAACTTCATTAAACTTCTACAGACAGACCTGAACATAAACAATGAGTTTTTCTTAAAGGGACAGCAGAAAAATGGTTTAAAGAGTAAATTCCAGAGAGAGGCTGGAAAATGTTTTTTAAATAACCAAAATAAGATGTTTTGGAACAAACATTCTTTACAAACATGACAAGTGGACTGTGAAAGGGAAAAATAAATATTATTGAAATGTCATTAGTTCAAATTTTGAAATCACAGATAGTGGATGAAAAGATTTTATCAGAACTTCTCCAGAACCAAACAAACCAGCTGGGAGTGTTGCATGTTGGATTCGAACCCTGGGTGTGGCTGAAGTAAATCTAATATATAGATCACTCATGGGAATCGTTCACTCGTTCACGTCACATAACAACACTAGTCATGCACAGATGTTTCATAAGGAGCGCCGCTAGCAAACATTACGTCTGAGGGCGAGTTAGTTCTGCTGACCCGGCCGACCCCAAAACACACATCCTGTGTCACGTGCCAAAGGTTCACCTACTCCACTGTAAATACAGGTTTACAGGTTTAAAGGCAGATTCCAGCTTCAACGTGGACAATAAATCAGAAAACCTTCGCAGCATCAATGGAGGGTGGCCAGTCCTTCAGGGTTTTGGACGGCACCGCTAAGCAAACGGAGATGGGAACCATGACTCACTACTTTGGAAAAGCAGAACCTCTGTCGGGCCAAGCCGTAAACAAATGAAGGGTTTCAGTCACGGAGGAGATCAAATGGGCCAAAGATCAGTGGCGTGTATCAGGGGGTCAGAGAGGAGCGTTTGGTTACGAGCCACATTTCAAAGATTATCTACGCTGTATTACACTCATTTTCATCAGATCCCCTAATCGATTGAAAGCCACTTGAAAGAAGGCAGGCCCGGCCCGGCCCAGTTGGTTCTAAGTTAAGCTTGGAAATGATTAGACAGATAGTCTTTATTTCCTGGAATGGAAATTAAAGGTCTAATGTAAATCTCTATAGAAGTCTTCTCTCATACTGTAGGATTTAATGACAGAAATCACACAGGTTTGGAACAAATTACACTAATCCCTGAAGGTTTAAACTCTGTTGACATTAATTAATACAACATGCACTGAGGGAAAGTCTTACAATACATCAAACAAACTCCTGAAACACTCATTAAAGCTGCAATCTGTAACTTTTTAGGGATAAAAATGAACAAAAATCAGTTATTGACAGATCAGTGTTTAACATCATCTGATTCACAACAGTAGGTTTATAATAATCTGATTTTTGGTCTGATTTTTCAATAAATGTCAGTTTGGTTTATTTGACATCATTGTATTACTGAAAATGTTGTAAATGAACCTGCAGTTTTATGTTTCAGACAGAGATGGTGCTGGAGAAACTCATAACAAAAGCATCAATACAGTTAAAGTCTCTTGAGCAACATTTTTTGGCTGTTGGGTCACGCTCAGGACTCAGGAATGGCCTTCTGACGTTTTACCTAATGACCCAAGCACTGAGATGTTATTCTTATGACAACAACGTCAGAAAAGGCTGTGGAGAGAAAGAACAACAAGGTGTAATACTCACTCAAGTGTTTTCCCAATCCCTGCAGGGAACGCAGGAGCGGGACCAGTCGGACCGGATCTGCTGCTATAACATCACTCATGCACAGCGCCTCACGATCCAAACTCTTCAGTGACTCACGCTGCATCTCATCAGGAGCCTTCAGAGAGCCGAGCCACAAGAGTTGCGTTTTAATGAACACTGAGCTAATCCCATTAAAGCCGTTTCCCCTGATAATTATTCACACATGCAGGACGGTCATCGTGGTTCATTCAGTTCAACAGAGAAATACAGAGTATGTGAGGATAATTTCATAAGGATACGTCACTTGTAATTATACACTATGTAATTATAGAGTGATGTTCACAAACTGCATTTAAACCTGCAACTCCAACCTGTAACTTTTCTGAACAAAAATGAGCAAGTACACAACAGATAAATGTTTAAAACTTCTTACCTTACTACAGAAATACTCATCTGGCCTCCTTCTCCTCTGAGACTCCGGATTCTCCAAACCGACAGTAACCTGGGCAACATGGAACATGTCAGGAGATTTTTGGAATGATTTCCATTGCACCTGCCGTTCATCAGATTCCCACTCGCTTCGAGAGGTTCCCCTCCGCATTAACTTGATTAAAGAGGTCTGATCCTGAGATGAACTCAGAGTAACGCTGTGAGATAAGCAGAGAGGAACAACATTATCTAGAACAGAAGACATCTTCAGAACCTCTGGAGAAGACAAAGGAATTATTTGTGGAGGAATAAATCAACAGACTGCAAGTCACCAAAAACTGTAAAACATCTTCCAAATATATTACATTTCCACACACAGGAGATTTGTTTGTTAATCAGACTCATGCCAACATGTCCATTATATTTTAGAGTCTAATAATTATGGCATTCAGGATAAAATTAGTTTTTCCAAAACTCAGTCATAAAGCCAAAAGCTGATGAAAGATGGCACATTTTCGATGTTGTTTTTGTAAACAGCTTCACTCAGTCGGTGACGGCGACTGCCCTGCGGCTTCACATGCGAACGGGTTGTAGAAAAACAATTGAAATTTAAAGGACTTCAGACAAAAGTTCATTTTGCCTCACTGAGGTCCGAGCAACATCTGTCTCTTACGTGAGACGGGTCTCACATCTGGAACACATCCTGATGTTTTGGGGCGTGGGCACGACCGGACATCTGTACACAGCTGTACACAGCTGACAGATGTTTGGAATTGTAACGTGTCGACCTGTTTGTTAGGAGGAAACTGATCTTTGACCCCTTTGACAGATCTGCTGCCGTTTTATCATGAAACGCTCTCAGCCACACACAGCTAAACAAGAGGCAAAATAACATCTGATGATCTACTTTATATGAAATGCTGAAAACAAATAGACTGGGTATGGAAGAGTTTGTTAAAGGACACCAACAATTTGTGATACAAAATTTTAAATGATAATAGACAATAGTTCCCACTGATTTTCATTGTATGGACCCAAAACCATTAAGACCTTTACAATATGTTACACCTGAAAACAGAGCATCAAAAATAAATGCAGCGTTTACAGACCGGAGAGGATGTTCCTCTGGTGTAGAGCTTAAGAAAACACCTCCAGGGCCTCTGGTCACAGGTTCTAATGAGGCACAGCGACTGCAAGGCAAGACACAAATGAGGTTTAACTCACAGCTCCAGTATTAACTGTGGAAGATGAGATCACTCACCGCAGGAAAGGTGGACATCAGAGAGCAGAAAAACCAACATCTGTCACACAGAACTATAAACCATGGAAATGATTTGAAAATGTTATGGCACAGAAATCTATTTGTTATCATGTAGGAGAGCACAACCGAAACAATCCCATATTAATTTTTACGCTCAACAAAGCGTATATATGTTTTCCTCTAAAAGAAAAACAGAAAGTTCCAGAAACTGTATAAAGAGAGTTTACATGGATGAAACAGCCTGAATTTTATTCTGTTAGTCTTGTCTTCAATTTATGCTTGAGGTGAGGTCTCACCTTCTCCTGCTGAAGAGCACGTGTCAGGATGTGACACGTGTCAGGAGGCATCTCAAATAATTTCAGAAGAACAATGTGAGCGTCACCTGGTATGAGATGATCTCCCAATCATCTGTTAAGTTCTGTTAAGTAGATCTTTGATATTACAGGGACAACCCAGCTAACAATTCACTCAGCTGCTTGTCAAAACTCTCCTTAACCTTCTGTGACCATCTTCAAATCATGACCATTACACTGAGAGCCACCTTTCCTCTAAGTGAATCCTACGAGGCTCTGGTTCCATATGGAACATTAACCAGGATAGTTAAGCTACACCAGCCACAAAATCACAAACTACTGATCCTCAGCAAGACTGTGGGTTCCTCACCCTGAGCATGTTCATGCAGTGGGGTGAAGATGACTACAGGATCTCACACTACAGGATCTGCTGGTCCAGACCTCAGGTGGAGGGTCTACAAGGTCAACAGCCTGTGAAGATCATTTCCCTAGCAGACCTGCTGGAAGAGGAGCAATGAAGGGTTACAGAGGAATAGCTGGAAATTAAATAAAAGACAAGAAGTGAAAGGATGATTTGAGAGCGAAAGTTCAAGCAGCCGTGAGCGGTGAGGAACAGGAAGATCTTCCTATGCTTGACACACCACAGGGTTTAATCAAAGCAACATGTGAGCCTGCAGCTCCTTCACCACGTTAGAATAACGTTCACGAGTGTAACTTTAACACAACAGTGGCAATACCAATATAATACAACACTAATATCACAAAAATATTACATTTAAAGCTGCAATCTGTAACTTTTGCCTCTTTATAGCCATCGTCTTATTACAGCAGCATCTTAAGTTTAATAAATTTTTAATAATGTAATGGAGAAAATGAAACCTCTTCACTATCTACTACAGGAACAAACACTGATAATGGTGACGGTGTAACAGCTAAAGATCTCAGCTGCAAACACAAAGACTGCATTGTTAGATTCTGGGGGATAAATCCTGGATTACTTTAGCCTCTGACTTATGCCACAAGTATTTTCCGAGCTGGCCTCATGGAAATATTTTTGGCCATGATAATTCTATTCTGTGTCAACCACTGACAGATCTCATCTTCTGTTTGCTACACACAACAAGAACATTAACTATCTTTATCACTGTGGGTCAAAACAGCGCCGGATCCGACCGAGTCAGCGCATTCCCAATAAACAGAAGACGGTTGTAAAACAGAAAAGCCACAGATGTCTGTTTACAGCAACTCTGGACCTGAAATCTGGCATGTCTGTGGTTTCCTCAGGCATTCCCTGACGAGAAGTTATATCACAGGCTATTTTTACTTTTCAAAAATCCTTAAAGCTGATTTGAGGAGCAAGCCGGTGCCCACATCACATTTTTCATAACAAGCCTGGAGCTGTAATAATTTCATCCAAGGTTATTAAATATGACAAGGTGCTTTCAGAAGAAACCTTTTGTCTGTCTTTGTGGTCTGATAAACAAGCAGACGGCATTGGAAGCTCAGGAAAACAATCACTGCTTTCTGTGAGGCCAGTTCTGTGCGGTTATTTAGTATTTATTCACACTGCCTCAACCCTTTTCAGGTTTAATATAATAAATGGCAGAAGTGATTTTCACAAACGCCCTGCAGAGTTAAACTGAGTTCACTGTAAAATCAAAGACAGGGTTACAGCGCCACCTGCTGTTGACTTTACACCGCAAACGCCACACGATGGTTACCTGACAGTTCAACGCCTATGGTGAAGAGTGACAATACATGTGACGCCTGCCTTAGCAAAAATAATACCAGTCATTTAAAGCATCTTTACCACGCCAAATCTTTTAACAAAATGTAGATATTTATTATATGTTTTACATCAATCTCTTCGCTGAACAGTACCACCTTTACAGGAACTTCAGTAGTAAAAATACAACAAGAAAGTGGTTTAAAGGTTACAGCAGTAGTTGTAGAACGCGACACTTTCTCAGTGTTTGCCGTCTGAGAACATCAGAAAGCAAAGACAGTCTGACATTTGTCTTCACCGTAGCAACAGTACGAACAGTTTTCATCAACCAATCAGCATTTAGGTTCTCAACTCTGACTTTATCCCCTCATTAGAGTTCATCAGCTTTCCTTCAGCCCGTCCAGTAAGGCCTGAGTGTCTATCATCACCAGCTCTTCATCACGGACCCACTCCTCTGCTGGTGGAGGGGTTGAGGTCCGGGCCAAGTCTGGATTCTTCTCTGAAGGCTTCGGGGTCACAGATCTTCGTGGAGGATTGAAGGTTTTGTTAACGGAGGGTGAAGCTTTAGTTTTCAGAGGAGTCAGGGGTGGAGGGGAGGGGATGCGGGACAGGTAGACCAGACCTCGCTTTCTTTTCATGTTTTTGGGGTCTTTGGACTCACTGGTACTTGTAGATACTGGAGTTCTCTTATTCACTGGAGTGAACGGAGAGAAAACTCTGTCTTTCTGCTGAGGGGTCACCTGGGAATGTCAACACAGTCCATAAAATACTAATACTGCATCGATTGTGTCATACATCTAGTGAACGTGCATTCAGATGATTCAAAGCTGCACTTTTTGGTTAAAAATGAACACACATCATTACTAACCCCTCTGTTATCTTTTGGATTAGGAACACCAGGAGTCCTTGGAGACTGAAACGTGCCAGAGGTCCCAGAAGACAAATGAGAAACCTTCTCCTCCGCAATGCGGAAGAACTCCTCATATGTCTACATAACAACAACAACAAAATAAAGTTACATGTTGATGTTATAAATAAACCAAAGTCATAAAAACAGAAATTAACCTGGACAAAATTCTTCAGATGGACCATAGCTTCCTGAAGGTGGGATTCCTTGGGGTTTATGGAGAAAATGGCTTGTTCTCCAGCGTAAAGGCAAGGAACCGGTCCAGTAAGTTGCCTCAGCTGAAGGTTACTTAGAGCAACCAGCGCCTGTGGTCTCACAAGCTCCTCTAGAGCTAACTGCTCCAAACTGCTGAAGGTTCTCACAGAGACTAAATCAAACTTCTCATCCACAAGATGCAGTACTGGACAGTTACCTGAGAAGACACTTCAATGTTTTCTGAAGGTGTTGAGGACAGTAGATTTAAACAGAGCCAAAAAACAACAACAAAGAAAACACACCTTGTCTGTCCACTATAGAGACAATAAATCCCACAATATCCACCTCTCCACAGGGGGCAGCAAACTGAGGGTTCTGAAGATCCCTGAAGTTTACACACCGCCTTGAGCTGAAATGCTGATGTAACCATTCTGGACTCACCTGGATCAACCACACGTTTAATGTTTCAGATGTTTAGACTTACAGCATTTGACAACAGAAGAAGTTATAAATTTCAGTTTACCTCTATGTCCTGAAACTGTGTCTTCTTGGAGGC
The DNA here is from genome assembly GCA_036877545.1 of Yasuhikotakia modesta. Lineage (NCBI taxonomy): Eukaryota > Metazoa > Chordata > Actinopteri > Cypriniformes > Botiidae > Yasuhikotakia > Yasuhikotakia modesta. Next base: position 54,923 of record JBAJNP010000542.1, read on the forward strand.
AGTGAGCTGGATATGAGCAACGCCTGAACGTTTCTTGCCTTCGGACGTGGCAAGGTGATACACCCTGTACCTACCCCCCTCTTTTAGTATGCTGTACAGGTCCGCTGAAGGGCGCCAGATACTGAGTGTGTAAACTGTACAAAACACACACAACCACAACAGGTTAAATGAGGTCCGTTTACATCTAGTTAAACAATGACACAATCCACCTGATTTACCCGAGTTACTCTGCAGGTCCTTGGCATCTACAACACTGAGCTTCCAAACGGGGGTGACGTCTCGATCTGGGTGATCTCCATCCGCCTCCTGAGCTTCCTTCATGGCCTTCTGCACACGCTCATGAAGTTCCACCTGCCTTCTCTCCACCAGGCTGCATCTGAACCTACTCACGGCCTCCATCTGCTTCTCGCTGAGGTGGGTCTACACAAACGGTCCATATACAGTTAATCTTTGCTGGTTTATTAAAGGTTTCCTTCTCTGTACCATTTGCTCTGAGATGGACAACTTCACCTCAAGCGTTGGGTCATACTCCATCGCTTCATACAGCTCTTCTCCGTCCTGCAGAACTTCAAGCTCATGGCGACTGAAAGTCCTGCTTTTGCTTTGGCTTCTTCTCTGACCTTATGTAAGAACAGTAGAAGGAAAACACATTAGAAGACTTACGTTCCATCACTTTGATCCTGTCTCTAGTTAACATGCCAAAACAAATCAAGAAAATGATCATAACACCTACCCTTCAGCTCTTTTTCAAACTGGGCCTGTATATTGGCAATGAGGAGCTCCATGGATTTCTGCTTGGAGATGTTGTGTTTTCTGGCCTCTCGATCTTCTGCGCGATTGTTGCGAAATATGAAGACGCCGTTGGTTTTCTTCTCCATCCACTGTGTTTTAAGAACGTCAGTCAATCGGTTTGTTACAATGCGAAACTACACGCTCAGCTTTTTCGTTCTGTTTGCATGGTAAGTTCCCTAACCCCAAGTTCACTGCTGATGTTGTTGAAAAGGTTTCATCAAAAAACATACCCCCACTGGCAACGTAAAGTTTAAAACAACAGTCAGCGATAAAACAGCAGCGCTATAATCTTTAAACAGACCAGAAATAGTTTCACATTGTCCAAAAACAGAAATATTAAGAAAATGTTCTTACACTGCTTAAAAACTTTATATATGATATTATAAAAACTGCTTGAGTAGAATTCAGAAGCATTTGAAGCTGATGAGAAGCAGCAGACCTGAGTGGGGTAACATCTCAACACCAGAATGTCCACACAGCTCACGGCACCTCCAGCAGCAAACAGCGACGAGAGAGGAAGTGTGAAAGGACGGGGGTCACGGTAGTAGCCCAGCTTGGTGTCCCACCGAGCTCTTCTTGTGCTGTTGGCTGAAATCTGAAGTCCAACAATCAAAATTAGAACCAAAGCTAGCAACAGTAAAACTGTTATGTGGTAGAACCTTCATCTACTCATCTACAGTGCACCTTCAGCATCAGAGTCTCAGGAGCCTCCAGAGGTGGACACGCTTCTGAAGAACCAACCAGCTCTGCTCCACTGATCACAACCTTGTCACCAACTCTGAGACGACCCTTATGCAGCAGGGCAGAGAGCGGATGGTCTAAAAGGGCTTTGATGGCGTACCAGCCATCTGTAAGCCAGATCACAGCTGACTCGGTCTTGGCATCAGATGCCTCTGAATGTTGAGCACCAGCACATATGCAGAGCACCATTGTCTTGGCTGGAGTGTCATCTCTCTCCATGATCCTCCTGAGAGAAGATCTTTGGCTATGGTCCACCTCAACATCATATCTAAGTGCATATGAATACCACATAGTTCATGTTAACTTGAATGAACTTAAACATGAGCTGTGTGATGTTTTAATAGGTCACCACCTGAATTTGAGCTGCAGAAGAACTTGCTCTGGAGTCAAACACAAGCCGCCCATCAAATCTGGAAAAGCTCTCTCCATGCACGCCCGTTTCCATACGATCCAGCGGTAGTGGTTGAACACCCAGGCGTCACTGATTAGTTTGGGGTCAACGCCCGGGGTGTCACACAGCGCTCTGCCACAAAAAAGTGCTTTTAAAGCTGCTTATAGATGTGCTTTTTGAATGTTTAAAATCTCTATTCACTGCTATTATAAAGCTGGGAAGAGCCAAAATACTACTCAACATAACTCTGTATGATTCTGTATGATTGTTGATGAAGAACAAAAGTCACACATCTAAGATACCTGAATTATTCTTCAGAAAAAAATTCCTGCTCCAGTGTGAATTTGTATGTTGTTAGTGGTGAAGGAACACAAGCGCTGACCCGCTTACCTGCAGAACTCCTCTTTGCCGGCGGTTCCCCGACTGTCTGGAACCAGCCAGCCTCCATCAGCCAGCTGGACGGCACCAGATTGGGTCAGAAGATCACACTTGAAGAAATCATCGCAGTTGAATCTGAACGATTCAGCATTTTCACTGTTTATCTGCAAGACTTTGTGATGAACCCCCTGTAGATGCAGCTTAGCAGGGAAACAGAAACGCCCACAATAAACATTCTGTGGTTCTGCAGTAACTAAACAGTGTAAATTAAATTATAAAATGGTTTCTTGAACGCACCTCATCTAGAGTGAACTGAACTGGACATCTGTGTCCCACAGCTTCTTTCAGATCTTCTCTAGACACACCAGAGGTCTTAGTAATGTAAACACTGCCAGGAAGAGGACGAACAGTCTGTCTTTTCTTTTTCCGAAGCCTCATGTCCTGCATATCTCTGGCTAACTGCAGGATCTCCTGCCATCTCTCCGTCTCCATAAACACTAAAAACAGGCTTTATTGTTATATAGAAGCGTTTCCATTTGTTGTGGGCATCGTCTTACACATATAGGTTCTGACCCATTGGGTATAAACCCAATGCAACATGATACAGTATGAACAAGCTATCAAATAGAAAAAAACTGTAATGGTACCTCTGTCATCAGAACCAGCGTTTTGCAAAGCTGCGTTGGACACTGAAGTTGTGGTTGATTCTAGCTTTGAACCCACATGTTGGTTCTTCTCGTCACAATATTGTGCAACTTTGTGGTTGTCTGGTGTGGAGTTTGTCATCTTATTTTCCAGTGCTGTACAAGAGTCAATCTGAGGTTTGGACTCCAATGTATCGTCTTTGTTTCCCTTTTTGAGTGGTGGGATAAAACCGCCAGACACTTTAGAAGCACCCTGACCATCTGACATCTCATTCTTCTTACTCTTCTGGAAAGGAGGAACAAACACTGACTGTCTCCTGGCTTGGAGAGATGCGGTAGCTGCAGGATGCTGTTCATGGTCATTTGACTTGTGGTCAACAGAATTCCTGCAGATGTAGGAGAATTTTAAAACAAGTTAAGACTTACTGTGAAATGAACATTGAGTTTATTATAAAACAGTAAAGCACAAAACCCACCGATTTGTACCTGTGACATTCGACTGGAGATGGACGTTGTATCTGAAGGCGCATCCGTCTCTGTGAGACCCTGCAATGATTTTATGGTAAGTGTCTAAAAACAAAAAAATATGGACTACTGAGGATAAATGTTTGAGATCTTACCATTTGGACGATTGTGCAGTGGAACAGGGCCCAAGGGTTTGGCACAACTCACCGTCTCATCGAACTCTGAGAGAAGTTTCCTTTTTAGGGGAGGTTCACATGAATCTAAACACAACAAACACAGAACGAGAAGTTAAGCTGAAACAGATTCCACAAAGCATAAAGATCACAACAATATATTGAGACGTACCTGTAATATTGATGGCATCTAGTTCACGTTTCCGTTTCCTGTTGTGCTCAACATTCTCCTGTGTCAGATCCTGAGCAGATGGTTCATTGAGGTCATCATCTTCTAACAGTGCTTTAGTGCAGGCCATGGCTTCCTGTTCAAAGTACAGCTGTTGTGTGTCTGTGCAGTCCAGGCAGTGCATCTCCAGTTGTGCAAGTTTATTAAAAGGTTTATTTGACAGAGGATGTGAACATTGTTCATCTTTACATCTGTCCAGCATTACTGGAGGTCCATCATGTGAGTCAGCATGGCTCTTTTGTGACTGGTTATCGGTCTCAGAAACTTGCTGGGTATCACAATCACTAAATAATTTGGTGGCTTTCTCAAGGGCAAACTTTGATACAGACACACCTTTACCACTAGCTGTGCTGAAACTGTAATTTTTCTTGTCAAACCTTGAGCTTTCATCTTTGATGATCATCCCTTCTGCATGAGATCTCCCAGTTTCAGGTGGGACTGTTTCTGACACAAGTTCCTCTAATGCACAATTTTCCTCTTCATAGTCTTTAAAAAGGGTTTTTGCTCTTTGCAATGCAGAAGCAGAAACTGCCAATCTTCTCCCTCCTGCTGTACAGAATCCCTTGTTCTCAGTTTCAGGTGAGACACTTTTGTGTTGTCCACTTGAGTTCATTTCAGGCTCACGACTGAAGGAGTCAACAAAACCTTCTCTTACCTCATTCAGTGCTTTATCAGAGACGGTGACATGTTTTCCATTGGCAGTGCTGAAACCTCTGCAGCCTTGGTGCTGAACATCATGCGATGTTGAGATGCCCTCACCCTCACAATCCTTGAAAAGATTCTTTGCTCTTTGCAGCGCAGCAGTAGAGATGTCCACCTTCTTCCCACCTGCTGTAGAAAATCCTCCACAAGTTCCTGCTGGGGAACTGGCACCTGTTTGGTTCTCCACAATCTGTTTTTTTGGACAATGAGTAGATGGGAAAACATCAGTTGAATCACATAACACACGCTCAGCTCTCTGGAGGGCCTCAGCCGAGACAGACACCTTTTCACCACTTGCTGTCCTGAAACCACCGCTGCTGTTGAGGGGAAACATCTCAGAAGGATCCCTACAAAGAAAACTTTGAATGTTTTTATTATGTTCTTTCACTTTCTGCTTACATCTGTCTGGGAGTTGCTGGTCTGAAGAAGGTTTATCACAATAATAAACTCCATTACCTTGGCGCTGGTTCATGCAGAGATTATTTTTTTTATTTGGCTTGTCACACAATCCATTAATCAGATCAGAGTCTTTGTAAACATCTTTTGTCTCCTTCTGAAGAACCATTTCAGAAAATGTACCACTTGGGGTTGTAAATCCATTAGTCTGTTTAATGTTTTCAACATCTAGTTTATCTTTCTTTTGCTCTATTGTTGCAGATTTCAAGCAGTCAGCATTTTCATCACAGCCTTTGAATATCTTCTTGGACTTTTCAAGTGCCTCAGCTGAAACTGAAACATCTCTCCCACTAGCCGTCTGAAAGCCATAACCACGCACTGACAATGGCTGGCAGCTTTCTGAAGGACAAATGTTTGTGAACATTTCTTTAGCATCATTACCACATTTCTGTTCTTGGAAGAAGTTCTGACGTTCGAAGGAAGGAATATCAGTAACATTAGACATTTGATTTATTGTCTCTGAGCCTGACTGATTTATATTAATGGAGGTTTCACGCCAAGAAACGTTTGTTTTCTGAGGGGAAGTTGTTGACATAGAATCATCACATCTTCCTGGACTGTGGATAAAAGGTTCCTGAGTTTTTGATGCCTCAAAGCTGTCAACATCATTAAAGAACTTTCTTGCCTGTAAAAGGGCCATTTTAGACACTTTTAGTTTCTGTCCTCTAGCTGTGCTAAATCCAAAATGGCTATCTGAGTTCCACCCAACAACATCTGCTTTCCCATCTACACAGTTCTGCTCAGTTCCTGCAACTTTCTCTCTTACCTCCAGGTCTTTAGCAGATGAATTCCCATCTTGATGAAACTGAAGGTGGGACACATATTCTTTGTCTGTGCAATCAGAGAAATTGGCTGAAGATGTCACTGAAGAACGCTCTCTGGGTTTCTCTGGCTTTGAAACTTCTGTATCTGCCTTGATGTCTTTTTCATTACAGGAGGCGTTTCTGTCAAGCTCTTCAAAAAAATGTCTTGCTTTGTTCAAACTGGTTTCTGAGATGCTAATGACTTTGCCTTCAGCCGTTTTAAAACCGAAAGGGTGCGACTGATTTTTATTACTGAAAAGATTAATTCCATCCACGGTTTTTGACAAAGGCACAATCCCATTTCGAGTTTCTTTTGATGTGCTGCACAAGTTGTCAACAGAATTGTTTACCGTGGAGGCATCTGTCTTAACTTTCTCAACATCACAATTAAAACTATCATCAAAGTCAATACCGTTGAGTATATCGGGGTCCCAATCTCTCTCAGAGCCCAACGTTGAGGGTTTGAACTGTGTGAAGTCACCCTGACTGTCTGCTTTCTCCAGAAGATTGCACAGTTCTGTAACGTCAGCCTTCTGTGAAGCTGTCAAAGGGCAGTTCTCCTCACCATCATCTCGGCCAATGTCCACCCCGGGCCTGTGTGGGCTGTTCAGCACGGCCTGTCTTTCAACACCTCTTCTGAAATCTGGTTTCTGATGGGTCTGCTTAGAGTTTTTCTCTGACTTTTCTTCTAAAGGGGTTTTAGCTTTCTGAAGCCCAACATCTGAAACTAGAATATTCCTCTTTGAACCAGTTTTATAATCGGATTTACTTGACGGTGGGGAAAAGCAGTTTGAAATATTCTGTTTAAAACTCTTGGAACGTAACGTTTCTGAACTGGACTGAGCATCACTAACACAAGTTTTAAATGCAGGTTTAGGGAGGTTGGACGTCTCTAATGAAGACCTGGTTCTTCTGGAGCCGTCTGAAACTGATTTGTGGTTACGTTGTGGGGTGACATCATGGAAGGTGATCAAACTTTCTCCTACAGCTTCATGCAGTGATGCTCTGGCCTTCATTAAAGCCTCATTTGGTATAGAAATGTCTCTGTTGCTTGCAGTTTTAAAGCCTGAAAACACATCCTTGGAGTTCATTGTGCCATTCAAATCTGAAAAAGTGGTGGGGCAGCCGCTGTCATGACTGATCTCAAATGTTGGCAGCACGACTGTTGACTCATTTGGGGAGTTGACAGATACTTCAGCGAAGACAGAGTTGTCATCACAAGAAGATGAATCTTCTACCTTCTGCTCAGACTCTGGTTGCCCTTGGCTTGTCTTCTGTATGTTCTTGGCTGCAGTTGATGAAATCAGAGGATTCTGGTCACTCCGTACGTCCACCAGTCCTCCTGACGTCAGCTCTTGTGTGAAATCCTCCGCAAACGCCTTAGAAAGCTGTGTCATCTCAAGTCCTTCATCCAGATCCTGAAGTTGTGTGGAGAAACGTTTAGTGGTTGTCTGATCGTTGACTGACTCTTCACTGACAAATCTGGACTCATTAGGGTCACCAGAGATCTTTTCCTCTGAGGGATTTTCTGTTAAAATATAAAATACAAAATAAGGGAAACGTCCAGCATTTAGAATATACAAAACGAGAATATTTTTAGAAAAGGTATTAAAGTTAATCAAAACTGAAACTAAAACGTCATTAAAGCCAAAATTTTCTAAAACACTAAAACTAAACCAAAACTGTAATGCACTGTTTAAAGAAAGGTTATTATACATTTTCATTTTTCTAAAATGAATGAAAACACTTTACTTACTACACAAAGCTGTTACCAGTAAAATCATTTAATTATCTGTATTATTTGAATTACTTGTATATGAAATATTTTGAGACCAAAATAAAAACGAAAACATATTAATACTAAAAATGTATGCTAAATATTCTATGCTAACACTAATAATTAAAAACTGAAACAGCTTTACCTGTGAGAGTTTGGTCCAAACCCACTGGCCCTGCTTTGTGTTTGTTTTCTGTCTTGGACCCATCAGATCTGGGGATGCGATACACAAACTTCCTGGACTTTTTGTTAAGTGTGAAGGCAGGTGATTTATCTAATAAAGACCTCTGACCCTGAGATCCTTCTGCGTGAACGTCTGGATTGGACCCGAGTCTTTCTCCACCGCTTACGAAAGACTGGCTACCAGCGCCACCCTGAGGCTCAGCGGACCCTGCAGGATTGGGACTGTTCCTCAAAGACAAGCCTGAGGAGAAACCTTCATTCAGGCTGGACTCTGATAGGCTCAGCGGGGTCCACTGCACCCTGTCTTTGTTCCTGAGAGAGCTTTTGAGTTCCTCACCAACTGTGTGAGAATCTCCCTTTAAAGTCTCTTCAGCTTCTTTATCAGCTGAACTCACATCCTGTGGCAAGTCGTTCCTCTTTCTGTTCCGGTCTTTGGACCTGACCCGCCGCAGAGCAGAAGTTCTGTTGCTGAAGAATATGGAGAGAACGTCTTCGGCACCATCCAGAACGCTCAGAACCGTGCTGCGTACCTCCCCGTCCTCGATAGCGCTCGGAACCGTCTGTTTCCACAGAACACTCTCATCCAAAGACACATCTGCAGAGCAAACGGGCTTTCCGTCCAGAACATCAGTCTGGACCGCCTCAACTTTATCTGTTTCTGAAGAAACAAAGTTGTAGAATAATCACAAATCTTTTACTATTTGCTAAACTTATGTGTTTAACTTTAACTATTCATTTACTTGTTATATTACCATAAACATCCTAAACTTCTTTTCCTAAACTTTAAATAAACAAGTTTCATTTGTGTTAATTATTTATTAAATACACATGAACTTGTTATTTGAATAAACAGCGTGACACTCACCGTTGGTCTTGGCTGCAGTGTTTTCAGAGCCTTTGGAGAGAGATGGAAACAGTTTCCGTACAAACTGTTGTTTAACAGAGAGTAAAATCAGATCATCAGCTGTGACATGATCATTTCTCGTTAAAATGGTGGCGTGCAGCTTTATAAGCATCACAGTCTTAAGTGTAGATATTTCAGAGGGGCTAGCAATAGGAAACTAGCTTTAAAAACACAAAATCACACCCTCCCTTCAAAATGCTCTCCAAAGCCACGCCCCCTTCAAACACAAACACATATTATTGGACATCATATTATTGTATTGGGAACATTTATGGTCCTGTACCTTCTGCAGATGATAAACGTTAATAAAACATATTCAGAGCATTTGACTTGACAGTTACTTTATTACAGAAATTAACAGCCTGATTTATAAAAGGTGAAGAACAGAACCTGCATTATGTACAGAACAGCTGATATTAACACTTACAACGGCTTCCTTTTCTCTGAGGCAGTTTGTTGATAAAAGGCGGTCCTCTGTTTTAGCTACGAGGACAGAAGCAGAAGCAATTAGATACGTCTCATTTCATCACAAAACATACACATACATAAACATACGTACATATACATGTATATACATACATAAACATACATACATATACATGCATATACCATACGTATGTATACATCCATATAACATATTTACATATACATACGTACATAAACATACATACGTAATATTACAGTGGGAGTCAGAGTTGACGGTGTGTTTAAGGAACTGGTCCACGATATGTCAGGGTTAATTTGGGCACCGAGACTCTTGGATATTTGTTTTGCAGAATGTGCCTGAAACGGATCAGACTCAACGTCACGTCATCAGATCTAGAACTCAACATTTAAAATGAAGCTCTTATATCAAAACATTCTGATTCATTCATCCTCACGTCTCACCAAAGACGTTTTCGGTGTATCCAGAAGGCCTGTAACGAAATGCATGAAATAAACAAAAAAATCCCGCAAAATGTCTAAAAAAACAAGCATTCTGTTAACAGAATAAAGATGAACAATTTCTTTACCAAAACAATTACCAGGCTGTCCACACGTTCTGACATTTGATCACAAAGGAAGAAAAACAAATGAGGTTTGTGTGAGCGTTCAGTATTTAATATTAAACTGATAACATTTATGCAAATATCAGATCATTATTAAACAAACGTACTTGTCTTTAGCAGAACCGAACAAACAAGGACTTGAGTCTGTCCAGGGAAAAGCGGCTAAGACATTAGTGACTGAGGAACAAAAACAAGTAAACACACATGAATGCATCCATTAAACACACAGAAACGTTACATACAACGTTATAAACAGGTTACACCATGTTTACCTCCATGAGACGAGCCTTCACTACAAACTGAATCAGGAGACTGAAAATGTTGCTTAAATATCTTGGGCGTTGAAAACATCTGAGCGCACACGACTGATGTCTCAAGGGCTTCGGCAGGGTCCTCCTCTTCCTCATCTTTTGAAATGTCTGGACCTTCATCATCTCTGGCTGCCAGCTCCTCAAACCAGAACTGGTTAAGAGGTCCCAGTTCTTCAACAGATCAGCACCAGTTATGATGAAGTTGGTTTAATAATGGGAATAATGGTGTTTGTTTACCTTTGTCAATCTGATCAAAGAAGTCTTCAAACATCCTTCCATGAGTGAGATGATGTTAAACATCTACGTCAGCTTATGCAGTCAGTGGTCCTGTAAGAATCAACAGCTGACTTACATTATTATCATCATTATTATCATTATTATCATTATTATCCTGTAAACGTTGTTTTAATGTCACTGACTGAAACGTCTTCAGTCTATATGTAATAATCGCTTATTCTGCTTCACGCACAAGCCACGAACACAAAGCATCGTAACAGACACGACTGCTACCGTAAACAGTGACAGATGAGGTGGTTTCTTACCTTTGACAGACCGGCGTTTATTGTTATTTAAGTCTTTATTTCGTCATTTTCACGTTTCTTCGTGAAGTTTTCGTGCGTGAAGCCGCTTCAACATCCCGCCATTGCGCGTCGTGACGTCAGCGGAAGAGCAGCGCTCCGACCAATCGGAACGCGCGCCGCTGTTCGGTGGGCGGGCTTACGTGCCACTGAACTGAAACGGGAATTATAATGTTTACCTGCAGATGTTTATTTTTAATAAATACATAAATAATAATAATTGATTTAATAATAAACATCAGTCAGTGTGTCAGTGTTTTTCTTCACCGCAGATGCACAAAGAAAAAGTGACTTCAGACCTTCAACTCACATGTTTCTGAAAGCTGCAAACCAGAAGATTATCATCATGTTTATTCATTTATATCTTTTGCTGCAAACCTAAACATGCGTTTATTAAACGTGTGTTTATTCACACTGGCAGCTACTATCAGGTGACATTGACTGCATGCCCACGGTTTTAAACTGATCTTTATTTAAAAACAATCTTACCAATCAATCAAACCACAAAACAATGAATGAAGAAAGAACAACAGATTCAAACATTTGTCCAGTTCACTTGGACATTTTTTGCACAGCTTAAGAGAACCAGCAGACTGTCTCACAGAAGCAATCTGATGAACATCGGCCATAAAGCAAGGCAGTACTAGATCCATCTAGGTTCATTTTGGTAACAATCTTATCCAACAACTCATGAACAATGTCTTTTAAAGTTATCAAAAACATTCCTTCAGTAATGTTAGTGGAACGTTTTTAATATTATAGGTCATATATCTAAAAAAAAGTTGTTACTGGAATGTTTTTAAAACATTACAGATATAATAAATGTTTAAATAACATTCCTATAACCAAACAGTACGGTTAATACAATGTCTACAAAATTGGCCATTTTGAATGTTCCTGAAACATTCTTTAACATTATGACTTAATGTAAACGTTCTGTAAACATTCTTACAACCTAAAATTGTTAACCAGGTTGCTTTTTATGTTTAATTTCAACATGTAACCACATCATCTTCAGATGTTTGATCACCAGTAGACCCTTGATGTGAAGGATCATCACTGCTTCACAGGAACCGACTGAACTTCAATCCTAACACTGAGATTGTTCCAGTCCAACACCATTTTAAAGAGCTCTGCAACATTAAAATGCCCCTGCACTTATTTAACTCTTCACCTATAACTGGCATTTATGTCTGTGATGGACATCTGTGGATTGTAGCTGCGCTGGTAGAACGAAGATCTGGACGGGTCCATGTAGGTAACAGAGCTGGTGAGGCTCTTCCGGTTCTGTTTCAGCATCGGTTGCCTCTGCCAATGGCACCATAACAGTCCTATCTGCTCTCTGAAGAAACTGGTGGTCAGTGTGTACAATATGGGATTCAAGGCACTGTTGATGGGAAGGATGAAGATCACCACCCACGACGTGATGGTTCCTGAAAGAACAAGGTCAACTTGATACCAGACAGTTCTCTAAAAATATACAGTACAGGGTGTAGATAAAACAGGCTGCTTATACGTTCACCTCTTTACCGCCATCTGTGTCTGAAACATGAAGTGCAGGTTACAACATTTCCCTACATTCCATAATGTACTCTAACCTGGTATCTCAACCTCCAGCAGGGAAAGAATTTTGACCAGGAATATGGGAATCCAGCAGAGGGCGTCAGAGAACACGATGAAGAAGAAACGATTAGCCATGGCTACATCTTTGTGCAGCCGGCCGCCCAGCTCTGTGGCATTGATGCCCGTCTTATAGATGGAGTAGAACATGCTGGAGTAGGAGATGACGATGATGAGGAAGGCCACCAGGTTAAGTCCTACACAGAGTAAACAGAAAAGGGAACATCAACAGGCCAGAGCTGAGCATTATGGGTAATGTGCTGGAAAACAGCTTTCATCAGATGGGTTTGTTTGATGCCATAAATGACTGAGTGCATTTAACAACGAAGGAGTAAAAATTTATTGACCGTTGTCACAAAACAGATTTTTTTCATAAGGTTTCAGTCCTTAGCTGTGAAACTGAGGCATTGTTTTAAACTGGCCTAAAATATATTGTATATGATTTTATTTCTTCCATTTATTTCTGTATGGTTTAAATAAATACAAACGTCTTTTTTACCAAAAATGTTAAGTTGTAAATGAGCTCACAAAAAAGTTGTTGTTGCTAAGAAACGTTGCTATGTTTTCGCAATGTGATCTTCATTAATACATCAAATATTTGTCAGCTATAATAAATAAAAACTCACCAAGAAAAATCCCAGTTGAATATCCTTTAGCGACGGGCTTTTCCAGACGCTCTGAGTGAAGGGGAAAACACACTCCGTTGTGTCCGTAATAATTCCCAAACATCTCTTCGTTGAGCAGCGGCACGGCAGCTATGGAGATGCCCAGCAGCCATATGGAGGTCAGGACGGCAAACGTCTGACACTTGCTGGGCCTCAGGTGGCTGAAAGGAAAAACGATGACCAGGAATTTCTCCAGGGTGAGGTAGGTGAGCAACATGACGGACACCTCAGAGGACAGCATGGCCAGGAAGCCGATGGTTCGACACTCCAGACTGTCCATCCAGAGCTTAGCGTTCTTGTTATACTCGCCACGGAACTTCACGTCAAAGACCCCCACAAAGAACAGATAGACCCCCATCAGGCAGTCTGCAACTGTAGACAAATGAAACGATGCTGCTTACTAGAGCACAGAAGCAGAAACTGTTAATGCTTGAGGCAAGCCTGTCGCAGCATCAGATTTACATTGTACGTACATTTTCATTGGCCAGAATAACTCACAGTAAAGGTTTTATCATAATAAAGTTGTTGATGTGTGGTGTGCAATAACATCACCTGCTGTGTTGAAGTGTCAACCAGAGACTGGCACTGAATTATTTACATTACTAGTATAAATATTAATATTCAGTTCTGGTATAAAGTGACACCCATAGTTTGAGGACTTTTTTGATAATATTGAGTGAACTTTAAGGGAACATAATGCTAATGTTCTGAGAACGTTCCTGGTACTTACAGCACAAAACTTTGATGCAGAGAGCATGCAGGCTGTTCTCAGCTCGCAGGACCGTCCGCATACCGATCACAAAGAGATTTCCGAAACACGTGATGAAAGCCATGACCCACACGGACACACGCAGAACCACGTTAGCTAGAAGATCTTCAAAAGACGAGATCCCGTCAGAGTTGGGCTTACACTTCCTCACATGTGGAGCATAGGAGCAGTACTGGAACTTCTTGAAATATCTGAGAAGAAAATGGATAGATAGACAGATAAATACATACCTAGACTATATACCTACAGTCAACCAGAACATGTATTATGTTCTACAAAAGTTCTGTATGAGAGCAGTGTGGGATATTCACATGTAAGAGAGGTTTTCCAGAGGCTGGAACATTCGCGTCTGGATGTTTGGTATCTCCACTCCCTCCAGGCCGCTGGGGAAAGACAGAGTTTCAGCATTCATTCACTTTATCAAGAGCCTTGATAAAAGCTCACAAACACTGCCTCCATCTGGTCAACCTCTGCTACCTCAGAGCCTCAGTGAATTCTGGAATTCTCATTTCTGGCAAACTGCCTCATTAGGTGTTTTTAATTGACAATCTTCTCTTTAGTCCCAGACAAACAAGATGAATTCACCAAAACCATGAGATGAAGACTCATGCAAGACTCAACATTTGAAAACTGTTTTTGCTGTGTGAACAGAACACCACAGTATCTTCTGAGACTGAACTTACAGAGATTGCAGCTGAATCAGATGATGGAATTGACCTTGATGAATTTGGTTCAGTGGGTTCTGGGACAGATTTCTACAGAAACAGAAACACACTTATCAGAAAACAACTTAAAAAACAGATCTTCAAAAGATACATGTTTATTATAGATTCTAATCTTACAGACCCAAAACATGAAAAATTATCAACTTATCAACTTATCTAAGTTTATTCATAAGTCACACAGGCTTGGAAATTAGGTAAATGACAAAAAAACATCAAATTTCAGCTGATACTCACAGAATCTGCAATGAAGACAAATCTCTGAAAACACTGGCTGGCAGAGAGTGTATCAGGTTCATGGACAGGTCCCTGTGAAAACAATGATGGCACATCAAATGATCCAATCCTTCATGTCACACTAATCTCATTATGTGTCACTCACAGATCTGCCAGCATGTGCAGGGACTGAAACAAGCTCTCTGGTAAACTCTGGAGAAGATTGTTTCTCAGCGATCTACAGAAGCACAGATGATTACAGACAGAGCATTAGAAACATCAACACAGGTTCTCTGCTGGTGCTTGGTAGAACTTTTGGAGAATGTTGGCCAATGTTCAGAGAACGTTCCATCGTACATTTTTTGTCTCTCCTATAGTCTCCACAGCAGACAGTGTGACATATATACGGTATGACTTCATACAATAGCAGAATGTTGTTCTGCGGGGCTGAGGACTCAGACACAGAAGCGACTGTAGATCCTGTATAATTAGCATCATCTCTGAAAGAACACGGTGTTTTACTCACAGAACAGTAAGACGTTCACATGTCAGAAAGGTTGACAAGCCCACCGACTTTATTCTGTTCCCCTCAAAGTCCCTGTAAGACAACATGTCATTATATTGATGAGTTCATGAAGAAAATTAATGCAAATAATGCAAAAAAAACATGCGAAAATAGCTGCTATTAAAAGTAATAGGGGATGCAGATACGAATCAAATATATGATATTACAAAATAATACAGCAGCTAAATGATTAGGAGATAAACAGTGTTGTTTATCGATAATAAACCTTGTGTGTGAGGAAAAAACACAAGACACTGGGAACCAGTACAAACTGTTCTTGTGTTACACAGATGACAGTGTGACAATGAGCCTCTTGAAGCATTTCTGCAGCGTTTAAATTACAATAACTGCTACGAGTTTTTGAATAAAGCATTAGAATATTTGCTCTCATAATTCTCCTAAATTCAGTTCTGATGCAAGAATGTATTAAGTTCAGCTAATGCATCTTTTTGTGTCAAAAATGCAACCAATATTTTGCATACATACACATGCAATACAATACAATGCACAGCAGATCTTGTTTACCAGTCCCTCACCGGTAAACAAATACTTTAACTGGTGCTTGACCAGATACTTACAGCCAGCTGAGAGACAACATCCGGCTGCAGAGTCTGTCAGACGGCAGCTGCTGTACGGAGGTGTTCACCATTGATCTACACAAACCAGTAAATGAGGTTAACCTGTAAGTGCTAGTTAAACAGAACTAGTTTAAAGTGCTGGTTAAACATGACTGAAATAATTAAAACAAATCTCAGAGTTCAGACTGCAGATACTTACAGTAAAAACACACATTTTGCAAACACCAGTGTAACTCTTTATAATAAAGGTGAATGAACAGAGATACTTACAGGAAAAAGAGAGAATTCAGGCCGGTAAATGTGTTTTCTGTAATTATTGTTATTGGATTGTCATCCAAAATTCTAAACAAGATAAACAAAAACTTCAAAACCTGCCAGTCACCCTCCAAATAATGTCTGGAAACATCTACAGCTAAAATAATGACTGATTTCTTTATTTCACCTTCAGTAATTGACATAACTTCAGTACAGATGTCATGACAGCTGCCGGCTGGTTTTAATTCAATCTGATTTACTCACAACCACTTGAGTTTGTGAAGATCCTGGAAGACCCCAGGAGACAGCAGTGAGATGCGGTTCTGACCCAAACATCTGCAACACAGGAACGACACAAACATTAACAGAGGCACGTTAAATCCTCAGAACTTCACTGATGTTTGTGATATAAAAGACGCTTTACAACAGCTGTGTTGTTCCTGCATTAAATGCACTCACAGTTTCTGCAGCTTGTATAATCCGCTGAAAGCCTGCAGGGAAACTGTGTCGATGCAGTTATCCTGCAGAAATCTGCAGCGGAGAAACAGGTGACTGTGTTAAACAGATGCACGAAACTTATTTTATGTCCATTATGAATGAAAACAGTTTACTATTGGAATGAATGGAAAAGGGCGTCAGTTTACAGTGTAAATACGGCCTGCAGGTTTTAAATGGAGTCATTAATCACCAGATATGAGCTCAGAGTTTAATGAAAGGCTGTAAAGAAATCTGCCAATATTATGATGCACAAACAGCAGGAAGTGAAGGTGGTTGTGACCTCATAAACATCTCACTGCGTTCAGCATTAATCAACACTTGTCCCACACAACACTGGCTAACCTTCTCTATTAGTTCCTCAAAGCTAGATTCTGTGTTGATTTGTTCTTGCGGATCATTAGGTCAGTTTTATGTCTAACTGAGGGACGTTTTATGAAATCAGTAACCGTGGACTTTGTTTGGCGCTCTAATGCTGCTCTGAAACACTTCAGCTCAGCTCTGTGTTCTGCGTCTCAAACATGCGACACATTCTGTGAAATCATTTAAGAAATATTCACACTTACAGTCTCTGCAGTTGTGTGTACTGGATAAAAGCTTTATCGGGTATTAGACGAATCTTGTTGCTTTTCAACGACCTGTCCGTAATAAACACAAACAGCCAATCACAAGTTTAACATGATTCGAATGTTCTTACTAAACCAGTAGCCGTTCTGTTATCTATTAGCAGCTATTAGCAGCACCAGACATAACAAATGAGTTTTAATCTGCATGCTGACAGAACACATTAGTAATACATTGGCGTACAGGAGGGTGACGTTTGTCGACACCTGTGGAATGGAACTCAAACCGACACGCACACAGTGAACCTCTGTGTTAACACACCGGCAGTGAGGAGGAACCTGCGTCACATCTACAAAACACAACACACAAATAAACACACAGTCTCAAGGTATCAGTGTAAAGTCTCAGGAACAGTGCTGAGGTCAGCCCAACTGTATTCTACTAGGTTTTGCTAACATTACAGCTCGCACAAATTATTTATGTCAAATCAAATTTTACAGTTTGCAATAAAGCCTCCATCACCATTATTAATAATACCAAGACATAATCTTTTCATGCTTTCACTGACAACTGTCTGGAATTGTACTGAGTAACTTGTGTTCCTGAGGTGAAGTGTGTTTTTACGGCAGTCTGTAGCAAGTTCTTGTGTTGAAAGCCTTTTAAAGATCCTGTCAAAGAGGTCGGCCCAGCCGCTGTTATCTCCTTCAGAGAGATGAATGAGGTGTAAGGGTCCATTATACACACACACACACACAGCACTGTCAAGCGAGGGTTTGTTAGGGTTATATATACTTGTACATACAGTACAGAAGCTTTCTGTACGATATAACTTACACATGCATCAATCATCAGAAGTTATTATATAATAACAAGCTATATAAACAGAGAAACATCTTTCACCACAGTTGTCCTCATCCGCTCCATTGGGACAGTCGGTTCGGCCGTTGCAGTGCAGAACCTGTGGCAGACAAACACTCATGTTTCCACATGGAAAGTGACCCAGAGGACAGTCTTCCCCCGACCGGTGGTCCGGTCCAGCTGTCAGATAATAACACCACCATTAAACCTCTTAATCGCTTCAGTTGTTAGGGCTGTAAATCATCCGGTCATGTTATATTAATACACGTTAATCACTGCTGTGTGTTTAATAATTCAGCAGAATAAACACTGACACAAAGTCTGTCAGTTACAGACTGTATATAGAGCTTTTAAAATAAATCACTGATTCTGATTATCGCTTAAGATTTTGTGCTTATAAGCACAGATTTGATCCTGAAACCAGAGAAGAGAGGCAAACAACAGAAACATCAGACACACAAACCATAAACTGATCTATGAGGCTTACAGAATAAACACAGATCTCATGTCCTGAGAGACTCTACCGTACATTTAACTGCATCCTAAACCAACATCTGCAGAATCACTTCATTGTCTCTCATGCAATAATGTCTTTAATATTAAAGATATTATAAAGCTGGAAACACTGTCTCTTAAATAAGAAAAGAAGATTTTAAACAGAGTAACACCTTAGTAACAGTAATATCTTATTATATCAAATATAATAACTTTTAATTGAATAAACAGTAAATAAACATTATAAATAAGCATCTGAGAGAGATCTTAACACGTTTGTTTATTTACAGAACTTGTTGTTTGTTTGTCTTTTATTTATAATCCTGAAACAAACAGCATAAATCTGTCTTACCTTTAATGGCTGATACAGATGAAGCGATCAGTATTACCAGTAAACGTCCAGGGAAAAGAGCCACGTTGGACTGAACCGATCTCATCCTGAGACCCGTTCTGTGGACTCCAGCTACATCTCACCCGAACCTACTGACAACCTGCATCACATGTACTGTGTCACTATATGGGTCAGTTTCAGGCAATAAAACTCATGTGCAGATGAATACAGGTGAATACAGGTACTGACCGACTTCATGTGATACACGACAAACGAGAGAGAGAGAGATGATGATGATGATGATGATGATGATGATAAGCCTCCTGCGTCGTTGCCATGGAGTCCGTTCATCCGCATTAAGTGTTCATAACTATTCACTGGTGCTGCTGTAAATACGGTTCTGTTGTTGTTCTCATCTGGTCGGAACCGAACTCCTCTGATACATCATCATCAGGTTCTGGTGTGAACGCTCGTGTCTGTTACTGTACAATAAAATATACTTCATGTCTTCATTTTGTGGAATAATGCATTGTTATTATAAATGATTTATTCATGCACTTTTTTCCTCATGCACTTTTTTCTTATGCACTTTTTTCCTCATGCACTTTTTCCTCATGCACTTTTTTCCTCATGCACTTTTTTCTCATGCACTTTTTTCACGTGCATCTTTACATTCACTTCCGGAACAGCGGACCTCACCTGATGAGGTCAGTGGTGGGTGGAGTCAGAACTATTAGCCACACCCTTCCAATGGGCCACATAGGCACGCCCACTTTTCTAGAGCCAACCAACTTCCAGGAAAAAACAAGCCACGCCCTCATTTCCCCGCGCATATATCCACATATACAAACCCTTGGATGCAAACATCTGCAGTCAAACCTGTGATTTACAAGCAGGTGCATGTCTGTCCCATTACAGTAACCACAGCACAGGGAGACAGGGTCCTTATCTTCATGTTTTATTCATCATAAACCACATTTAAGATGAATTATTCATTTCAGTGAAGACCTTCTTGAGTCAAAGTTCCTAAATAAAGTTTCATTTCAGGTTTAGGAGAAACAATGATTCTTCTAGAGTCATTTTGTGACACCAGCTAAAACTGCAGTCTGTGATTTCATCTGTCTGAAACATACAGTTGCAGAACTGCTATTTATTACTGAAATTAAAGTCAAATGAAGCCAAACTCACATTTCCTGTGAAATTAGACCTCAAATTCAAAATCATTATTATAACCTTATAACTCATTTTGTTCATTTTACACCCAATAAAGTTACAGATCGCAGCTTTTAAATGAAATTACACAGTCATTTAATCACCTAAAACTTACCACACAAAATGACCAATAAAAGTTACTACTAAGCTCTCATATATCTGTCATATAATCAGCGTTAATGAAGAATAATTCAGCCAATGAGAAGCTTCTCTGAACAGCTATAAAGCTCAACGCGGTTCAGTTGAAATCAGGACTCGGCAAACAGTGATTTAAGGCAACAGGAAAAGTTTATCATCAACTTTAAATCATAATTAATACACACATCCTTTAAATGGCCTTTAAAACAGAGCCATTCAAAAATAAACCTACTAGTTATGTTGGACAGGTTGTGATTATTGTAATATAAAAATCCAGACAAACATTTCCATCAGAGATCTCACAGAAACATTCACACAGACCAGTTCATTCATACTGTGTGAAATTCATTAAATATGAAACACAGAACAGAATCTGTTCTCACACAAACCCAGATATTATAACTCCTCTTTAGTGTCTTTCTGTAACGCATCTGTGTGTTTATCGTCCAGCAACCATTTGTTAAAAACAGCGACAGGGTCAATGTTCCAGTGTTTGTGGAAGGAAACAGGAGTCTGGTGAGCCAGGAAATCCTTCGAATAATCTTCTGGACGGGCCTGAAATTACACAGAAATGAACACAGATCTGTAAACATAATGATCTCTTTATTATGTTGGTGCATCAAAAATGTGAGACCAAAGGTGTCCAAATGTTTGAGCGCTGCTTCTGTAACTGAGACACTGAGAACACAACCGCTCTGTCAAAATAACTGCCTCTGAAAGTGAATCGTTCTTACATGCACAGCGCATCAGGACATTTCATACCTCCACACAGGACAAATGAGTTTGGAAATGAGAAACAAAACAACGTTCTGCAATTACTTCTTATTTTAGAAACAATTCATAATTAACATGTCTGGACAACTTCCTGTCTGAAAAGATCTGGACTGTTAATTATTAGTGAACTCTGAGGAAAGCATCTTCAGATACCTGAGCTGTCTGCATAAATCAAAACAGGACTAGAATTAGTTCAGAATTGTGGAACAAACTTTCTCTAAAACTCCTGCATCTCAGACACAAAAACAGAATTATGGGTAATTTCTAAAGCTGATTTAAAGCCACCAAATGCAAATCAAACCAAGCTGCCCGACCTCATCTGTGACATCAGGCACAATTAAAATAATTGTTCTGACAGGACAACAGATGATTCAGGTGCAGAAGTCCTGCAGCGTCGCCTCCGCTCCGTCTCTCCTGATTTCCACACAAAACAGTGACGGATGCCGCTGCTTTCTGATGGTTTCCTGACATACTGAGGGATGTTGTGTGTTTTTAATATCTAGTTATACTTTCAAAGACAAAATCATGGAAATCATCCCATGATGTTCTTCAGTGTTAGGTTCTTACAGTGTGTGTGTGTGTGTTCACCTGATGGAAGAGAGGACTGTGGGTAACAGGGACTCTCAGAGCATTGAGGCACATGCCCAAAACCATGTCATCAGGAGCGTCGTTACTGTAACACTTACAACCGCTGGCCAACAGTCTGATCACAGCCTCACGACTGAACACCATCCTGCACACACACACACACACACACACACACACACACAGTTAGCTTTCTATGTCATTCAGAAAAAGCATCATTTAGTGTGTTTATAACTAATATCTGGTCCCTACAATATTAGAAAAACAAGAAAACACAAACACACAATGTTTTTGTTTTGAAAGAAATACACGGTACATCTTAAAAAAAAGTTCAACAGGGAAAACAAGTTTTTATTTCAGAATAATCTTTCTGCATATCATGCAAAAACTCACCCCCCTCCACCAGTGATGTAACTGTAGCCCCCCTGCCCCAAACCATAACCATAGCGCTCCCCCAGACACACCGGCCCACTGGGGTCGTAGCAGCTCAGCAGGGCCTGCAGTCTGGGCAAACTGGGACACAAACACAGGACGTCACGGACACACGCTGCAGAAACTGCTGCTTGTGAACCTGCGACTCTTTATTTACTCTGACTCCAGATCAGCTGAACTTTACCTTATAAGGGTGTCATCATCCACAATCAACAGCCAATCAGTGTTGGGCACGGCGCTGCTGACAAACCTCCTCAAGATGGCGAAGGTCTTGCCGCAGTGACCTGCAGAAGACAGGTGAACTTCTTAAAAGTGCTGATCCCTCAAACTGAGGGTAAGGATTTTGTGACAAAAGGTTAAGCAGAAAGCTGCAGCCATGAAAATCATTTACTGCAACTTCAGTTTTGTGCAAGACAAATATTTTAAAAAGCGTCTTAAAAACATTCAAGGTTTCACCTCACAGAAACAAGCAGTAAAAACCGTTTGTCAAGAAAATCAAGACCTGAGGAAATGATGGTTTAATGCTCAATTTGAGTGAACGGTTCCGTTAATCAGCTTTAAAAATGTACAAGTTCATGCAGAGGAAAGAAAGATGAAACGCTTTTGGATTTCATCTCTCCTCAGCGAGGTCTCCATTAAGTGCCAGACAGTAAATTATCCAGTTTCTACTACCTCACGCTTTTTTTAATACCCAGAGGCGAGTTGACTTTGTTTGACTTTGCAGACAGCTTAACAATTCAGTTCTCGACCTTAACATGTCATTCAGCTGTCGGGAAAAAACGCCAATTAATGCTCTCCCGTCTGTCCGTGTCTTAAAGGAAAACAGAATGGAAGTCCAGGGAACGGAACGCTACATCTCCGTTATGTTATGTCCCTCCGGATAAGTACAGCAGACATGATGTGAGATCTCCCAGTATCAGAGAAAATCTCCAAACCATCAGATAATGACAATGAAGAAAAAGTTCTTTTGTCACCATCCTGAGGAAAATAACAAAACAAGGTTGGACCTCAGCGACGCGCCGCGGCACGGGTGAGAATGATGCAGAGAATAAAAGCATAAGTGACAATGAGGTCTGAGGGAAAAGAGCAGAACAGAATGTGCTTCTGTTAGACAGAGAGACCGGGACCCTCCACAACACACATCTCAGACCCCCGTAGCGTCTCGCCCTCAGACAGCCGTCAGTCGCCCCAGCCGAGGGGTCAGAAGTCCATCAGGGCAGAATCTCTAATGACCCAGATGTCAGGAACACAGAACGTCACCCTGAGGGTGTTTGTGTTTGAAATACGGGACATACCTCACTAAGAAAAGAGAGTGATATGAGAAACGGCTCCATAAATTGTGTCATTTTCTGAACAGAACTTACAAAGTTACAAAGTTATTGATTTTATTGTGATAGATCACTACTGACAGACTGAGTTTAATGTCAGTCGCCCTGAAAAATTACTCTCTGTTTTCATCTTTAAAAAAGAACAGCTGATCTTTTTCATAGCTGTTCCCTGTACAAGCACATATCAGCAGATTGAACACAGCAAACATGAATACATCACAGAGGACATGGCAGAAGAAAACTGGCCTCTCTCTGTGTTGGGAACCCCCAGGTCAACAGTCGGTACAGACGGATCTTCATGATCGCTGTAATACTCCAGCAGTCTGGCCTGTTTCTCCCACGTCTGCTTCACCACAGGAACTAAACACACAAACAACATAACAATATTTTTGTTTCATAAAAAACAATCAGTTCATCTGCAGAAAACAGCAACACTGATGAAACCAAACAGCAACTGTGTTCACGTGAAAGTGTTTTAATCTGAGAAAATGACACAGTGACTACAAGCGACGTGGGTTTAATGAACTCATTTGTTTTAAAAACCTCCATTTACACCAAAACAGACATTATTCACTAGTTTTGCCTGTAGCTCATAATTAACTTGTGTTCATTCTGACTCATTTACCAGCACCAGTCAAATATAAACGTTTTACTGCCATTATATCTCAGGAACCATCATATACACTTTGTCTTTATCAGAATCAAGTATTTAACAGTTCTATAAAATAACCCAAAAGATTCATATTCTGCTTTAAGTTTGGATTAACGCTGATGTCTTCGTTTTTGACAGGAAGCAGCACTTTTACCTAAAAATAACAGACGATATTTCCTTAGTACCGTCCCTCAGAGCAACAACGTGTTACAGATAATTATGATAATTGCTGCAATTAGACACAACTGACGTGTCAGCGGACTCAGCCTCATATTTTCCTTCCCGGATGCGTTTCTGAATTCAAACTGCATCACTTTATGTGTCTCATTAGCTGGAGTTGATGCCCAATATTAAATGAGTGCCCTGGATGTCAGCCTCATACTGTAAGACAAGCCTGGATAAATGCCCAGAGACTCTCAATACAGAAGAACTGCAGAGGTGAAACGACACAAGACACCGACTGAACCGTTTAAATGAAGAGCGCCGGACTTCATCAGAGACTCGAGTGCTGGCAGGGTTCAGGTTATATTAGCGGAACAGTTCTTGGGAAGACAACGTTTGAGAGGGACGCAGATTTTCAGGAACGTGTCGCTCACCTCGGTCAGAATGAAACTTCCTGCAGGTTTTCACGGCTACGAAAATGTTATCAATCTTCACAGGCGGACCCTGGGAGAACGAGAGAAAGATTGTTAACACTCCCCTAGACTCTTGCATAAAAAATCAGTTGTCAAGACATAATGAGATGTTTAAATCTACCAAAGAAAGTGACTAAAAGACAATTAAAATAACCAGATGAAATACTTCATATAATTCAGGGTACAGGGCCCTTAACTTAGAATAACTGACTGATGAACGCTGTGATTAAAACCCTCAGTGAGATTATAACGATGCCAAGCAACAAGGGTTTAATTGTGATTAAATGTGATGGTTGCTGATGTTTTTAATAGCCTGATTTTACAAAATCACAGTGTAAAGTCTGATCACAGCGATCACACAGCAGACACGTGTCAGACTCAAACACAATAAAAGCTTATGAGTTCTTAATTTAATCCAGTGTTTATTGGGAACAAACCCAGACGCCGAGACTAAATATAGAATAATAATGATCAGTCGTTTCTCATATTCATACAGACTTTGTGTGATTCATTTAAAGTGTTTTGTAGAACATCCACACTGATGTACCGCAGCGTAAGAAACAATCAAAAACTGCTGCAAATCACCCAGAATGGTGCTTAAATTAAACAGTATCTGAACTTCTCTCTAAACATCTACCGATGGTGTCTCTTCTCCATGTCCACTGACAGCCGTCACCAGAGACGAGGTTTGTGTGTTGAGTTCTGATAGCAGGTGTTTGTGAGCGTGTGTTAAGTGGTGTTGAGGTACCCACACACAGCGGTGAGCGACTGCTGACAGTGGTGGCACAGTGTTGGGGGGCCGGAGACTGAGCTGACGGTGCGCAAAACTCTGGAACCGCCGTGAGGCGAGACCCCCGTCCATCCTCCCAGATATACAGCGCCACCTGCTGGAGGAGGAGAGGTTAGGAAACACTGAATTCGAACCAGAACCGTCCACACGAGCACCCAGACTCTGTATGTGACAGAACATGCATCAGCCGCGTGCAATTCTGTTAATAATAATAATAATATGTCTGCAGATTATATTTATTTAAACTGCAACAACAAGACATGATGAGTCTCAAAGAAAAGCAAATGTTGTCATTACTGTGTATAAAAATAGAGTCTGAATGAGAGGGAATGAAATCGGCTCAGATCTGCAGGACGGGACAAAACAGTCCATTACTGAAAAACACTTTAACCCCAAAAAAAACTACATCACACAGACTGTGATGTTTCTGAGACTTTGAGCACAAGATGAGAGGATTCATTTTCTACAAATAATTTTAAGACAAGACTGAGCAGGAAAGAGAAAGAGAGAGAGAGAGAGAGAGAGAGAGAACAAGATGGGAGAAGGTGGAGATACACAATGTCCTGAGAAACATGACGGCAGATTCTGGAAGGTTCTGAGGAGGTTCTGGTAGAGCTGTTTTGAGGAGGTTACAGTAAGAACAGTTCTGCGTCTCTCAAACACGTCATCAGCTTTTTATAGAGGAGCATCAGAAACAAAAACAGTGTGAAGATGGAAGAGATTCTGGAGAGATGAGAAGATGTTTCTCACCTCATGTTGGAGATCGATGGTAAAGTCTGACTTCAAAGGCTCCTCCTGAATTCTTCTGGTCAACCTAAAATGTGACATAACGGTAAAATGAGTCACTAACTGACCTGGAAACATTTAAGAGTTGCATGAATAATAACAGTTGTAATCTGCATTGTGATGGTGAATGAAGGGCAACTGAAGCTCCAATCGGACCTGCTGATGAGAGGGACACTCAGAGCCCATCCTGCAGAGAAGTCCGGGTACTTGAAGGCCGCGGGGTTCTCAGAGAAGGCATAATGATGGATGATGGTGGACTCTTCATCATGCAACGGCTTGCCAAGAAACCACTCCTGAGAACACAAAGCAGAGATCAATCACACCGGCGGTCATCTCAGACTAAATTATCACATTTAAATAACACTGCAGTCTCTGATCACACACAATGATCTTCAGATGTGACCTTCTAAATCAACATCACATCCACTGAATGAGTAGATGGAAAAAAAAAGAGTAATTCACTCCCTGTCTCTCCTAACCAAATGTCTTTACATTTGGAGAAAGCACTGATTGTTCTTTTCTATGCAGTCAAATGTCAGTTTTCCTGTTTCAGAAAAATAATGCACAGCGCCAAAAATGCACCATTCAAACAGTTTATAAGGCTTGTGCTCTGCTTGTAATTTCCTCAAGTTAATTTAACATTACAAAACAAGTATTAAAGCTGCAATGTGTGACTTTATTTGGCTAAAAATAAACAACAAACGGTTATTGAGCAAACAAAGAGGCAAAAGTTACAGTTTGCAGCTCTAAAATGAACTAAAACAACTAAAAATATATTTTTATTTTGGTTATTTTTTATAAATAACATTGTGATATTAAACACATGGGCCAGATATTGTATTTATGTTCTTACATGCATCAATAATCCTCTACAGACTGGAACAAACCTCACAGTTACTCCTGTAAGGAGGTTGTTGTGTTGTGTTGTTGATTTGAGTTCTGTGGAGGGTCATTGAGTCTGTGAGCCACATGCTGAAAGTTTATTGATCATGATAAATAATTTCACTGCTCAATAAGAAAATTAATGACAGACTGAGAACCAATTTCAACTTTCTCCATTAAATCCTGACACACTGGGGTTTGACTTTCAAAATAATTCACACCATTTAAAAAAACGTTCAAAACTACTTTTAAAAGCTTTTAAGAGCTTTTTAGATGCTGGTAATTTATAAACCTCCAGGACGGGCAGTAACAGTGATGTCAGGACAACTTTTGTACATCATAACATGTTGTGATTATTGATGAAAAATAAGAACATAAACTGTATAAAACTTTATCACTGGATGTGAGGATGAAGACACAGATGATTTCTTCTGCAGATCACTCACTTTCCTGCGGTCAAATTTTCTGAGAACTTCACAAAGTTTTTTGAGTGTCACCCTGGTGTCCTCCTCCAAAAACATGAGCCAGGAAGAGTTCCTCCCAAAATGAGACGAAAAGCTAAAGAAAAGAACCATCATTAACATGGGAGACATTTAAAAACCAACATCAAGATGGTTAGAATGGGCACGTTTACAGGGGAGGTGTGTGTGACAAATGAGGTTCCTTACTAAGGCATCAGGGGGAGAATACTCCAGTTCCCCTCCGTGTCTGAGAGTGTGTGTAACAGCAGAATGACAGGAGGACCCTGAAACACACACACACACACACACACGTTTACTGTCAGTGAATGAGGAACCAGAAGATACCAAGAGAACTTCACAGCTATCAGGGACCTCAAGGACAGGCTGGAAAAGAGATTCATCTTCTGAGACCAACAGTCTTTAGGACGTCAGATACGATGGAGCAAGTAAATTTAACTTTCCCTCAAAATTTCCCTCAAGAGCTAATATTGATCTAGTGTCTCCTGCTGAGATGAATTTGATGCTGATGACTTTAAATTTACCAAGGAACCTTTTGGTACACCATTATTTCATGACTCAAACGTCTCAACAACAGTTACAACACCAACAGATACACCAACTAAACGAATAACGAGATAAATAATGAGATACAAGAAGCTGAATCACCTCAGCTTACAATTCTCTGGTTTTACCTCAATCACACTTGAGTTTTAGGATGAAAAACAGCCTTTAAATTCTCCCTTTACCACATATTCAAAACCAACATCCATCAGGAAATTCTTCTCCAAATCTCCAAACTGAGAACCTGACGACTAAATATAGAGGTGAGAAATGAGGACTTTGTGACACTCATGGTGTGTCTTCATCTCATCATCATGTGAAAAGCATAAGAGACTTTGATTACGGTGTGACTCAGGGATGTTGGTCACAGAGACCTCGTCCCATGACGTAACCTCTCAGAAATAGAAGGTCGCATCGGCTTCATCACATGGGCGTTGATTAAAGCAAGAAATGAGTCTTTCTGTTTTTGGAAACATTGGTTCTGCGGAAGCTCAGGGAAGAACGTTTCATAAACCCCATTTTGTCTAATCAATTTCAACATAAATACAATTACTAACCAGTTTATGAGTTTTATTGGCACCAGTTAGCATTTCCTCTTTAGTTAATTAACCTTTGTGGCATGTTTAATGCAGTGACATTTTCTTTCCGTAACCTCTTGTTTAATGTAAACAGGATTGCAAAGGTGTTTAAATGTCAGGTGTCGGCTGACAGATAACAGGTGAAAAATGAACCAAGCAAACAATCTAAACTCTGCCAAAGCTACCCAGACAGTTTTAAGAAACACTTAACAGGATAAATAACATCTGTGGCATGTTTTGACCGCAGACAAATGAACGACGTCTCAGATAAACTAATCTTTTGAGACTCTGCTCAGTGGCATAAAAACACACGGACAGACTTTCCTAGTCAGCAGTTTGCATCCAAACTGTGTTTTAAAAGCGGCATGTCAGGTCAAACTAATAGAAATCATTATGGGATGCATTTCAGTTGTGAGGTCGGGTTGACTTAGCTAATGTTCTCTGTCCATTCACTGTAATTACAATGGAGATTGAAACAAATGTAATATACCACACTGCTCTGCTAAAGTCTGCGGTCCAGCCATGACTGTGTATCTGTGGAATTAATTAGAGGACATTTGGGCTGATGGAAGAAACTAATCAGAGCTTCTATGTCGTCTATAATGAATTACCCATTTGTCTTTTCCAAGTCATTTGCAATTAGAGAATTAGAGT
Organism: Yasuhikotakia modesta; assembly: GCA_036877545.1. Lineage (NCBI taxonomy): Eukaryota > Metazoa > Chordata > Actinopteri > Cypriniformes > Botiidae > Yasuhikotakia > Yasuhikotakia modesta. The sequence continues at coordinate 84,100 of JBAJNP010000542.1, forward strand.
CCCTCACTGCTTTATGTATAAATTAGAAGACATACTTTTATTGTTTTATCTGGAGAATACATCAGGGCTTGTTAAACACTAAGATCTGCTAATCTGGCAGCGTTATGTGATTCTTCTCCAGCACACTTTAAAACTCAGCTGCTAAACTCCTAAAGAACATGTGATATGTGCTTTCACACACACACGCACACACACGCACACACGCGCACCGACACACACACACACGCACCGACACACACACGCACTGACACACACACACGCACTGACACACACCACACACAGGCACACACACTGACACACACGCACTGACAGACACACACACTGACAGACACACACACTGACAGACACACACAGGCACACACACTGACACACACGCACTGACAGACACACACACTGACAGACACACACAGACACACACACTGACACACACGCACTGACAGACACACACACTGACAGACACACACTCAAAAAAGAAAAAGGTGTTTTGAGGACAAAATAAATGAACAAGAAGATATAAAAAGAACCAAGATAAGAGGAAGACTGAAGAGAAAGAAAAAAAGACAAAAACGAAGTCAAAGAAACGTTTTTAAATGTTTGCTGAACATCAACAACACTGATCTTGCTCCAGTTCAGCACAGTTTCTGTCACCTCCAGACCTCACAGAGCCCTCAGACTGTCTCAGAAGTGGGTCCGTCTACAGACTGCAGAGGTTTTGGGTTATTTGACCGGTGCTGTGCGCTCCACCTTTCCTGTTTGTCCCCCAGTGGAAGAAGAAACAGAAAGAGTCTCGGCTGACTGACACACCAGCATCTGAACGCTCTACAGCAACACAGCGATCAGTCTGAGGACCATTCAGACGCCACAGCTCTCAGAGTTTAAACTATAACTCGTGTGGGAAATTTAGGATAAAATGAGCAAATAAACTACAGCAAATAACCATCAGACCTCACAGCATCACAAACTGCTCTGTAGAGGCTGTTTAAGTTCAGAGACTGTGAGGTAATTGCTCCATATCTCAGGCCAGTGCTGACATCTTGTGGCAACATGTAAAACTCCTCAAAGCTCCTCAACATGTTCTGAGAAAAAAATCTCTCCAGCGGCTGCAGATTCAGTTTTAATTTGTGGACAGAATATTCACACAAGATTAAAGTACGAGACCCAGATGGACTCTAAACAGGATGTAAATCACAGCTTGGATATTGTTGCTAGGAAGCTACTGATCTTAAAAATTCAGTCCACAATGTTGTCATGTCGTGACCCGAGTCTCTTTCTGACGGTTCTTCAGCCAGTGAAGTTCAAACTTTCATGTGAAACACAGACTTAATGTTTGTGCTGCAGCAACAGACATAAATTGGACAGTATTGCATTTGTTTGAGCATAAAGGGCTCCCGCCGAGCGTCTCTGAAGGAGAAATACTGCGACCAAAACATTTTGTTTACTGCAAGATCTAAGTCATAATTTATGAGGCAAGTGTAGAACATCACATTTAGGCCCTTTGAAAAACAAAAGCATTCTGGGAATAAAAAGAGAGAGTGAAATGAAAGTCAGCACAAGAGATTCAGAGCAGGATAAGAGAGGTTTCTTAATCTGGTTTTGATTGGACGGGGGGGTGACGGCTCAGTGAACCGGCACAGAGATCGGAGGGGACTGCAGTTTGGCACTCCAGGTTTTAAGAACAAGCTGTCAGAAAGAGTTTGTCTACAGGAGCGGTAAACCATCAGGTGAGGCTGCTGGGAAACGAAACAGACTGTGTTATATTTTCACCCTCAAAGGATTCTGGGAAATAAATGGGACGCACCACAGGGCTGAACCCGACACTTTTTTCACTGTGAATCTTTTATCATTTCAAATGTCAACCTCACCAGTTTCCCAACTAAAAATGTCTTTATGATCCATTACTGCAATGTTTTTAATTGGGAATTTAATGATGACCTGCTACACATCTGCAGCAAAAATATTTTAGTTAAAATGTGTTTTTTAAATCATTTTCATAATTTCATAGTTTTCATGTATCGCTCTAAAACATGAACATCTGTTTTGGCACCAGGTTCATGACAGATGGTGTGAAGGTCCAGCAAACCAGCAACAAATGGTTTCTCTGTGCTGTTAATTTCAATGACGTTATGTGCAACTACGAGGTGAAACATGGTGTGGAGATGTGGAGAAGATAACTGAGTGCTGGTGAACCTCCTGAAGGGCTCGTGTCTGCAGCAGAAGATCTGATCTCAGGTTCTCCGCCTGCTGGACATGGTATGAATTCTTCTGGCTCTGAATGACAAACACCACGTCTCTCAGTTCTGCAAAAACAATCAGAGAAAAACAAACAATGTCAGAAGATCCGTTTGCTTCTGTGCAGTACACAAGAACTTCCCATTGAGACAAGAAACGTTTATTATTAACGCTAATCCAAAATGATCTCAATCGTTTCAGAAAGACAAGAAGAATCTGTATTATACATTTTTAAAGGCTATTTTCAAACAGTATTTCAGGAGGAAAAACATGAAAGGCCCATGGCATAGTGGTTAGGTCACGTGCTCTTGAGAAACTGAGCCGTGGTGCCAGTGTGGGTGGCGGGGGTTCAATACCGGTTTTGAGTGCAACACATCTGTCAGTTTACAGACACAACACAAGGTGAAAACTTAACATGCCACTTTTTATAAAGATGATCTCAAAGCTGGACTCAAGGTCGAGTTTGCAGCTGATCCACAACACGAGCCACACTGTAACTAAATCAAACACTCACACAACACAACCTCTCTCCTGAATAAAACATAAAGGAATAAATTATAAAGAGCTCTGAAAACAAACACCACAGACAAATAACCTTGAAACGAGTGCGGCCGTGGGCGAGGGGACCTGATGTGACGTGACTCAGATGAGACCGGCGAGTGGCGACTCTGACGCGGTGGATTTAGACGCTGATCAGCGTGAGAATCATCAATGTCACAACAGCCCCTGCAACTGTTACAACAACTTTATATTTGCCATCAGACCAGCAGGGCTGCGGTGCATCAGTACAGAATCAGAAACGACATCCTGACGTCACGTCACGAGCTTCAAATGTTCCAGAGTGCCATTATTTCCTATAGTTTTCATTGCCTATTAAAACAGCCATAAAGATTTGCTATAAAGCATAAATGAAGAGGCAGATAAAAGATCCAATTAAATTAAGCTATAAATGAAAAATATATCTGGGGCTAGTTTTGTGTAGCTAGTTGCCACACTTAAAAATCTACGTGCTGAAGAGTTTCTTCACGGTGATGCCATAAGAGTTATTTTGTTCTTCAAAAGGTGAGAAAGAGGTTCTTTAAAGTTTATATGGTTTAAAGGTACAGCCAGACACGCAACCACTGGAAACCTTCATTTGTGTGTCTCGTTGTGAGTTATGCTTTATTTCAGCTCAGGTGTGGTGAGGAACATATTAGCATAACATTTTATTCAGCTTTACAACCGACCACAGAGCCACAAAAACAATCATAAATGACATACAGCCCAATAAAACAGGTTTGTAATGGCTTCATTGTATATTATACAACCATATAATAATAAACAACAAAATAAAGGTGTCTGAAATAATGCAGCAATATTTCACTTCATTACATTCCCACTCACTGAAAACACACTAAACCCTCAGCCTACATCACTGTCATGGACCGCAGCAGGAACTCGGGCAGCAACACGAAGCGTCTCTGGTTTAATAAGTCCTGTACACACTTCATCATGTGAGCGCAGCTCCAGCGCATGCATGCGTCAGCCGCAGCTCTCTGCATCTCTTTATTAGCTTTTTCAGGATCTGCACAAAAGTGGCTGTAAAGTGAATTCCACACGCAATAAATTACGATTATACAGGCGGCATTTTACCCAGCGTGACGTTTCTGAACAGCTCTGAGAAATGATGCTCATTTGTCAACAACACAAACAAGATGAGGCACAAGTTTAAAGCGACGTTTTTTTAATATTCCTCTGAGAGAATCTTGCTGAGGGATGCTGGGATTGTGGAAAACAGATGAGCTGAGCAAAGATCATTCCCTCGTTCACCAGCAAGTACCCCATACAGCAGGGTGCCATTTATAAGAGGCAAATATGCCCAATGCTTTTATGCCCAATTTTAAAATAAAACAATAGGAGGAAACATATCCAATCTTGTGCAGTTTATTTGCAATATTTCACTGAATAATATGTCACAATGTTATTTTCCATAACAGTAAAACGTAAAATGAATGGTGCTTCATCTAATTAACATTCATGAGCTAAACTTTCACCGTTTCACGACACAAGCAACACATCTGTGCCACTGAGATGAACCATTTACTGAAAACTCCCAGAGCAGCAAACAGGCGTCTGGATTCCCTCACCAGTGATACGGTCATGTTTCTTTACCAACATTTAACTGCTGCAACAAAGATGAATGATAAACAAAACAAATGATTCATTAATGTTGATAAACTACAGCCTCTTAACTGTGCCACGGTGCCTCAGCGTTTAGCATCTGCTAACCTCTCCCAGCATTTAGGTTGTAGGAATGTTTCCCCAATGTTTCCAGTAACTAAAGTCGATTGCAGCTTCTGGTTCACACAGATGTTAAATAGATTTTTTCCACTGACCTCGCTGCAAAGCATTCTGGGATTTCCTCCTGCACAAAGACAGATCATGGTTAGAATTTGGAGAGGAAAGTGTTTTTGTGTTGCACACAAGGAAATGCGCATGTGTGCGTTCACACACATATGAAATCTTTCTCTGGTAATAACAGTGATCCACACACAGATACGACGACAGTCTCTCACTGTCTCCCTGATACTGAAACTGATTAGCTGTGCGATTGATCATCCAACACTAGAACCAGGAAAAGCTCCCTTGACCTCACATCAGTCCGTTCCCCTCGAGCTCCACCTTCACCACCTTCACATGTTCTAAAGCTAAACTACAGGACCTAAAAGAGCGCGATGCAATTAAGAACCGTATTGAATTATAGAGCTTGGGTTGATGAGCAAAAACACACTGCAGCGCACTGCTGAATGCTGAACACTGAAACACAGACGCTGCTTTAACTGCAGCAAAACTCACTTACACACCACATAAGAACAAAAAAAACTGTGATCGGTGGGTTAAACACAAACTATGATCCTCACTGAAGTTTGTCCGCCTCTCTTTTGCAACTTTCTTTCCTCGATCTGTATTCCACAGAGAGCCTCTCCAAAATAAAGGGGCCAAATTTTTCAGATAAAAATGCATTAAATGAGACACCAGAGAATAGATTCAGTCACCTGTATTGTTTTTCCCATAATAAGCATCACCTTCACAGAAATGCCCTCTGCTTTCATTTTCCCGCCTCGCTCTCTGAGGCCCAGCGTTCTTTCTGAAGAAACACACATCTGAACAACACACCAATAAACAGAGAGCCAACCTTTAAACTACAAAACACTCACATAATGAATGAAAGTGTATCACTACAATCACACCGAGCCCAACCAGAATAAAACATCAAACAGGCTGAAACTGTGATGGAACGTCCATTAGATTCTGACCTGCTGTGACACAAGATGGAACAACATGAGGTCAGGAACTGAAATGAGTTCTGAAAGCGTCAAATGTGATTTTGTTTGCTTATCTAATGTTATAAAAAGAGAAAAGATGGAG
>JBAJNP010000543.1:0-89734 GCA_036877545.1 Yasuhikotakia modesta
AACTGCGTTTCCTGTCTGCGATTCATATTTTAATCAGACTTGTTAGTAAAACGCAGCCCACTTTTCACACTATTTTAGCATATTTTTGTGTTTTATTAGCATTTTTTTATCCGTGCCATAAACGCAACACGCCACTGATGCCTTTCTTCCATTGTCACAGATCATCTGGAGAACTTTTAGCATATTGAATATTGTTTCGCAGAGTGTGATAGGTGGAAAATTAATTTGGATAGAATGTTTCTCTTTGAGCGTGCTCCAGGAATTGATTGCTTCATTTGTCATTTGCACAGATGAATTATGTATGTGTTGCTCGCTGGAGGGAAGTGGGATTAATCAAATGCGTTTTGATAGGTTGGGTATATGTGTGTATGTGAGAGAATGCGGACTGATCGGGGGCGCCAGATTCCTGGCGGAGTCCGCGTGGATGATTGGGACTTCGGGAATAAACACGACCAATGCGGAGCTGTTAATTGGCTGATATCCTGTCACAACTAATACTGCCCAACTCTGTTTATCACATCAGCACTTTCTTTCATTAAACAGTCTGTTAGTAATCAGAGGAAGTCATCGCACAGGACACGGTGAAGTTTCCTGTCTGAGGAACTGAGGACTAATTAAGGTGAACTTCATCTCCAGACCAGTTTGGTTTAGGTCGGGGGTCTGGATGTGCCCGCAGGGGCATAACAATGAAGATAAGGATCTTGAGAGGGGAGGCAGGGAGTGAGCCAGCTATATAAACTGATACAGCGTTCCCAGGATGTAAACAGTACAAAAAAGCCAATCTGATAACGTGATGAAAAGCAGGCGCTCACCTATTCCTTCATAGAGCTTTAGCAAGATAAGACATGATGGCTTTTTAAATAGGTTTCGCTTTACTGCCTGGAAATTTGATTCTTTAGGCGTTCATTTGTGAAGTAAGCGGCATATTTGATCCATTATAATACAGACTTTTGGCACCTTTTTAATTACTTATTGACCAATCAAATTGGAGTGGAGTGCACGTATGCTAAAGCGTCATGATTAAAGGGTTTAAAGCAGATGGGATTGATCCGTATGGCGTCGGCTAAACCTGTTGGACTGTTTCTGATCTTCAGTGCATAAAAGATAAACGGTATAATTTTATTGGTTAATGGAACCAGTGATGCGCAGCAGAGCGGGTCGCACTAGTTCACACTGCACACAAATCACATTCTTCAAATCAGATCTTTAGAATTGACCGTCTACTTTTTTTGCATGTAATGAATTTGAATCTGTTGGTTGTGTATTGTAGTCAACGTATGCGATGTATCTACAGGACATGGCTGCCATGGTAACGGTTTAGGCATAAGCATGACCGTTCAGATTGAATCGCATTACAAAAATCTGATTTGAATCTGATTAAAAATCAAATGTGGATGTGGATTGGAGATGTTTGTAAATTTCATGTGTTGTTTTTGTTGAGCCTGATAAGCCAAAAATCACATTTTTGCTGCCTGTCTGAACAAGGCTCAGTAATTACTAACTATAGTTTCTCATCATGGAAGAATCTGTGGACCACGAATGCATGATGAATTCAGCCTGATTTTTGCTTTCCGGTGACATAACTGAAGCGTTGTTCGACTACAAAGCAGTTACTGTCACAACACGAGATCTTTTGAAAGATGTTTCTTGCTTAAAGAATTTTTTTAGCATGTGTTTTATAAAGCTGGTGTGAATGACTGTATATGCAGGAAGTCACATAATGACTCAACATCTACGTACAGCAGAAGCCACAAATATCTCAGTAGTAGAGGCAGCATGCGCAACACTGACATAATGAGTCTCTTTAAAGCTCTTCTCGTATCTTAACATCTCAAGACCTCATCGGACTTCAAGAGATCTCATGTGCATTCTGAAGAATTTCAGAATAAAAGGTTCAAGAAAGAAAGACAAACGTATTTAGAGTAAAATCAAAGTTAAGTGCAACTGCAAGTGGAGCTTGTTTGGAAAAACAGCTATTCGAACCACTTGTATTTAATTTTAATTAGCGGCAGGGGAGCTAATGCCTGGAACCACAGCAACAGTAAATCTATCGGGCCATATGGACTTCTCTGTAAACAATAATGTGGTGCATTAAATCATGAAATAAATGTATTGCTCGATAGATAATAAACTATAGGAATGTAATGCTGCTTGTTTGTAGAAAATGTTGTTTGTTAACGAGAGGTAATTATTCTTTAAACTAAAACAAACAAAGGAAATAAATTCAGCTTATTTAAGAAATAATCAGGGTAGCCTGTCCTTAGTTTTGGCAAGAAAAGTTATTCTATCAATACTACTGAAAACAAGACAGGCTGTTTTTTTTTAGTCTATGCTGTTGTCTGCTAGTTAAAGAAATTCACCCAAAAATAAAGATTCCTTCTTTACTAACCTGTTTGACATTTAAAATCAAAAGCTGTGTGACATTATGTCTTCTGAAAAACACAAAAGAAAATATTTTGAAGTATGTTTGTAACTAAACGATAGAGGCACACACTGACTCCTATTGCACCCAAAACCACTTAGACTTTTCTCAAAGTATCTTCTTTTGTGTTCCACAGTAACAAAAAAGTCATATTGGAATCAAACTGAGGTGAGTAAATAGTTTATTTTTGGGTGAACTGCACCTTTAATAAGCTGCCTCATTATTGTCAGTTAAAAGGACAAATGGCACAAGCCTTGTGCAGCATGTTTAGACATCAGACACAAATTCCAAATAGTCAGAAATAGCCAGAATTGTTTCAGGTCTTTGAGATTCCAGCGAGTGTTTGTGGAATTTCATTTAATTAAATGTCAGGTGTTCAAAGCCATTAGTGTGAAACAGGCTGCCAGAGGCCCTTATGGACTCTACTGTTGTCTGATGTTTAAGGAGGTAAATTACAGAGATAATATGTGAGGGGGGAAAACTGAGATCTAGAGATCAGACTATATGTGGCAAAGATTAGAAGGCTTGCTTCCAACTTCTGTCTGTTCCAGAAATAGAACAATATGTTGATGTAATGTTGATATCTGTTGTGTGTATAGATGATAGTCTTTAGCATCACAAAGGTCACATCTGATTCTTAGGGAACACGCACACACTGATTAAATGTATAGCTTTAATGCACTGTAAGTCGTTTTGGGTATAAATGTTTTTTTTGCAAGCGTGTGTGTACTATATTACTGCTGGGTCGTTAAATTAATATTAACCTTTTAATAGTTTTAATTCAAAGGTACGAAATATGAAACAGCCGGGCCTGTGATTTAAATTAAAGCGCGTAACAAACGCACCCACGATAGCTGTTTTTACATTTACGTTATTTTCCACTTGAAATACCTCACAGTTCTGATTGTTATTGTTCCTGTTTTTAAGCAAGCGTTGCTTATCAGCCGAGGTGCGATTGTTTTGCTTTTTACATAATGTGGTTGTGTCGAACAACAACCGTTTTTCCTTTTCGAACAATTAATTGCAGCACGCACACTTTTAGATTAAACGCCTTGAGACTGTATTATATAACGTGAAGTGAAATATGTGACATTTTGTGACAGTGTCATCAGTTAAGTAGGTATTTCATAGAGACTACACTTTTCTTTCAGTGTGCTTTTATCACACCTATTGCGGTGGAAATGCTAAAGGACGTGTGAGATCAGAACCATTATGTTTTTTTAACGTTATTTGCTCTGCTCAAAGATTGTGTTAACCTCAGTTCGCTGTGATGCACTTTGCATATTCAGAAATGTCTGTATGGGTTGCGTTGAATGGATTTATTAAGTTCTAGGCCTGCTTTGCATTCAAAACCTCTTCTCTCTCGGGTTATAATTGCTTTTAGTGTGCTATAGATAACAGACTTCAGCTTCAGCAATTTCCGGCCATTTGACAAATGCTTTTCATCTGTTTGTTCCTCCACAAGGTTTCTTGTGGTGTTCTGCATCCATGAAGATTTGGAACTGTGAATAATTCATGAGAGGCATCTTCTAACGCTTATACTGGTGCCCTGAGATGGTGATGGACCACAGAAGCTTGTTGACTTTGGTGTCTGGTTCTTGCGAGGTTCCTCTATGGTTTCTACTGATGCTTCCTTTAGGACCATAAGTATTTCCTGCACAGCTCATTTTGGAAATTCTTGGACAGTTATGGTTTAAATTCACAGTATTGCCTTTTTAATATCTGAATTTAAATCCCTGGTCTAAGCAGCTGTTTTCTTCCAAGACGTTCTTTGGAACTCAAAACTGCATGTTGTCTCTTTTCTCACGCCTCAGGAGAAGCGGTGGCGGAATTGCGTTCCCTGCTGAATGATTCCTGCCAGTCGCAATCTGTTCTGCAGCCCATTCAGGCGGCGGTTGGCCCGGGGCACGTCGACATGCGGCGAGCCTCTTTATCTGAGAGTGATTCCGTGGAGAAAATCACACGGATAAAACTTTTGTAGAAAAAATGTTTCCTCATCGGCTATCAGATGATCGCTGAGATGTCTTACAAAATAGCTTTTGTTTGATTATGGTCTTTTCACACATATTATTTGCAAGACTTGCATTTCAGAAAAATGGGCCTCGTCCTCATTTAGTCGTGTACCAAGTATTTTTCTTGTTTTACTTGTTAAAATGTCTAAACATCCTTAATCAAGATTAATTTACACGAAAGCGAAATTATGTGAGGTGGTAAAACTTGTTTTCAAAGAAAAGTGTCTTAAATTAAGTTTATATTTTCAACACTATTGGCGTAAACATCACTAAATAAGATTTAATGAATAAAGTTGAATTTTTTTTTAATTAGTAGGGTTAGAAATAAGTTTATTTATGTTTCATGAAAAATGAACTTAATTTAAGATGCGATCTCAGAAGAAAAGTCTTAATATCTTTTGCTATTTTGCTTCTCAAGTGGATTCATTCATTTAAGGAAAACAAGGCAAAATACTAATTAAAAGTGATTTATTTGCAGTGTAATTTATCAGTGAATATCACGTTAATCTCTGCGGTGCTGTTTTGGAGGTTCGACAGACATCTGGACTCTCAGCTGAAGAACTATTGATGTTTCCATTAAGGGTTAAAGTGTTTTTTACCTGCAAGAGTGTCATTTGCTCTTTAAAGGTAACGTGTGTCATTTCTGCACTACACCACAGCCTCTCATTGGTCAGTCAAATAGATGGTCCCGCCCCAAATTCATGCTAATGGTTGATGTTGCTGTAAACGGATGCTCTCATGTCAGGCTTTTAAAAGCACCATAGAGCTCCACTTTCCATTTCTGAATGAATCCATTTTTGAATGGCTTTCTATAATGGTTTGTGTGTAATTAGCTGGAGTAGGAAATATTTTATACACATATTTTTGGAGTACTGTTGTACTTGGATGGTGTCATGGTAACACATTTGGTACCCCGTTCAGGCACCATTAAATTTACATGTATACTGTAATACTCTAGATCTCTATATGTTGTTCTGCAATGCATTTGAAAGAATGCCTTAGTTACCATACTTGAAAACTAGCGTATTTGCAGTGAATGAGATTGTATATTTGTGTGTATGGGGAAAACTGGCTGGCTGTATTATTTTATTATGTTGGCACTTACTGTACATGGTTGTGCAAATTCCTTCTTTCAGTGTTATACAGTTAAATAATTGCAAACTCTTTTAACTGAATATTATCCGTTCTACCAAAACAAGATCGCCCAGGCCTTGCCGGTCGTTTTATCCAGTTAAGACATAGAACCCGTACTATTGCATAAATATTTAACACCTGCCGTTTTCAGTCTTGTTAGTGGGTGTTTAAACTTTCCTGTCACTTTTGGGGAAAACACACAGTAAAGTTTAAAATTCAGCTGCTTCACCTGCGGTGGGGGGGTAATGTGCAATCGCAGCAGGTACAGATTCCCCCCAGGCTTGATTCTCCATGAAGCGTTTTCAGGGCTGATAGGAAGAGCAGTGTGTGCATGCTTGCATGCTTTGGTAACTTTATTTTCAGTTGCTGTGTACTTGTGGATGTGTTATGACTATTTCGTTTAGCCTCGCTGTTATTCTTTCAGCCCATGGGGTGCTGAATAGCTCTCAGACGATTTCTCCCTCCGCCACACATATCAGGCTGCGCGACAATCGTCCCCGGGGAGCCGTCTCTGTAAATTAGTGCTTGTGAATGTCTATGCAGAGAACAAACAAAAATTTGAATAACAAAACAAACATTAAGGACAAGAAATATTATTAAAGCTGCAATCTGTAACTTTACTGCCATCTGTGTTTAAATGATAAAATTGCAGGTTAATTTACATGTTTTTCATTATGTTGAATTAAAATAATGCCAAACTGTCATTTCCCAGAAAATCTGACCTGGGCCGCACATTATAAATCATTATTATACCGAAAGCTCACCATTGTGAATCAAGATAACTTGTTTAAAACTGATTTTTGTTTATTTTATTATAAGTTATGGGATTGCGGCTTTACGATGTCAGCCATAAAGAAACCCGTTAAGCAAATTGAATTTACACATTCAGGTGGACTAGCTAATAGTTTAAAGTTTGGAAGGCAATCAAGCATATTAGGATGTAGCTAATTTTATGGAGTCTTCACACACTTCCTGTGTTGAGGATATAACAGAAACTCAACACAGTTCTCCTGACAGAAGCCATTAACACCGGCCTGCACATGAACGTTAAAATTGTGTTATTTGGCACTTTAAATGTTTGCATAATTATCTTCAGTGTTGGTTGTTCTGTGTTTTGCTAGCCGATGCTGTACGGACAGGATTAGAAGTATTTTGCATCTCTGAGAACACACTGCAGTTGTTTCAGTCTCCAAGTAATTACACAGTTTTTAGGAGCACTTAAAAGCGTTTGCAGTTGTAAAACTAGATTCAGAAGCATACGAAATCCATTTGGCAAGCTTGTTTATTCTAGCAGGAAAAAAATAACCCCATGTTCTGAATTAACAGGCCAGACAAACCATTTCCCCCAAAATATCCCTAGAGTCCAATATCTCTTTACCCATAATGTTATTAAATGACTTTCTCAGTGGATGGTCACATTCGGTCAAAGAAATTAAATTGTTTATTTTCTCTTACAGATGGTCTATGTAACAAGGCAGCTGTATAGCTGCAAATTGTAGCAGTGTTAACACCAGACCAACAGTTTCGTCTTGCTGGGAAGAGTAAGTGCTTGTTGATATAAATTCATTAGCGCCAGTCGGGCTGTAGCTCGTGATGCTCTGTGTTTTATGTAGTCACAACACATGAAAACTTTACAGGAATCTTTTTACAACAACGCACGTCGCTGACATCTGCGAGAGAGGTCTCTGGCATCGTTTTCATTAAACCAAAATATTACGATAGTCATGTTAGCCCAAAGTTAATTAACCTGCTTGATCCGGGCATAATTAATATGGGGAAAACAGAAAATGCCAAGGTCACCGATTATACAAGCATGATGTTACTTTAAATGAATTCATTTGAAATGTTTCAGAGCTTATTGATTTTTCAACCGGGTTATGTAATCCCACCGCACTTGACCTTTTGTCCAATATAATCTAATATCGCAGTGGATATGAAATCAGTTCCAGGCTAACCTTGATGCTGTGTGAAGATAAACATTAAAGCACCAGAACTTAAACTCTAGAAGCCAAAGACCACGTTAGTCTGTTGTTTATGAGTCTTTTCATTTTAATGACATGGCATTTAATACTGTAATTAATGGTACTCTGAAATGTAATGTTTGTATAGATGTTTTGTGTGTGTGTATAAGTATATATATATGTGTGTGTGTGTGTGTGTGTATATTACAGAGTACCATTAATTTCACCATTAATATATATGTGTATATATATATATATATATATATATAGTATGTATTGTTTCAGATATAAGCTTGTTTTCTTATGGGAACATTTTTAGGACAAATTTACTGGTATTATATGCCTGTATATGTGTTTGGGGTGACATGTGAATGTGAAAATTTAGTGAATATCAGATTGCGTGCGTGCGTGTGTGTGTGTGTGTGCGTGCATGCGTGTGTGTGTGCAGTGTTATTATGTATGTTGATCTTATATTGATGTGATTCTTATATGTGCAAATTGTGTGCTGGTGTGCTTGACTAGTGAGAATTTAGTTTTGTGAATTGATTTACACAGCAGTTAGTTCTTATCTACTCTGATTGGACAAGAATACTTATCTTCTAAATGACATCACTGGGGCGAGTCGCTGTTTGTATCGCTCCACTTGTCGTGTTTGCAGCTTTTCAGAGAAGCTGTCAGTTCTTGCGTTGCTTGGTGACGTGTTTGTTTGGAACTACTTTCTTTGGTGAAATCGCAGGAAATAACTGGTCGCATTTTATCTAAAATGCATTTAATCATTAGTATTGTGTTCGTAGACCTGTTGTACAAAATCATAGTAATTTCTGATATTCAGTACAGCAGCCTGCTTGCTCATGTTATATTGCTTAAGTATTGTATTAAAAGACCTCATGTCAGTATTGCAGAATTGCAACAACCCAAATCCAAAGTGGTTTATTTATTTCTGGGTTTTATAGGACAGATTTACTCTTCCTGAAATCTGGCACACTTGTCACATAGCATTAAATTATAAGTATAACACATTTTGGATTCTGTAGCGCATTTATTTTTTAATGTAGGTGAGCAGGACGGATTGACATGCGCTCTCAATACAAATCAACATTCTGGACAAATTCTCCTCTGCTGACTTTCTGTTAACAGAAATCCGATGGCAAGCTTTTGAACACTGTTTTTAAAGCTGCAATCTGTAACTCTGCTTCTGTCGCCATGTCTGTTTGAAAGATAAAATTGATGGTTTCTTTGCACACCTTACTTTGAATACATGTAAGTATACACACAATGTTTCCCAGGAAGTCCGACTTGACAGCTCATTGTTATTTAAAATAACTAACATTTGTAAATCGAGTTAAGGTGAGAATATCCTGTTGATCGCTGATTTGTCATGCATTTAATAATTGATTTAGCTTATTTGTGACCAAAACTAGTTCTGGATTGGAGCATTAATACCTTGTTTTAAACCAGATCTCTTGCCTCTGATTTCATGGCTGGGTTCATAAAATAATGAGCCAATCGGATGGTAGATTATTGTCAGCACAGTTTCCACCCACACTGTAGGTGTTCTGCCCCCAAATGCTACATGTCATTATATCAGACTGACAGCCAGAAGCTTGATGCTGTTATTCACACAGAATCAGACTCGGTGTTTCTCCGATTGATTCACCTGATCAGCCGTCACGTTCCACCTCTCCGTTCCCCATTCCCCCTCTCAGCTGTCAAACCTAGAGGGAAATCGTTGAATTCACCCACAAGATTGAGGATGTTCTCGTGCGAGGTTTCTACTCGCTGGCAAAACCCACAATGTGTGTTTAATGGCCTATTTGAATTAAACCCTACGGCTGTATCTCGCAATAAATGCAAATGTGGAAATTTCTTTAGCTGCTTTGGTTCATTTCATTCTGCCAGAATTCGAATGTCGAGAACCAGGACTTAGAAAATATCCCAGAGTTGGTTTGGAATGATGATGAGAGGTTTTGATATTTGCATTACCTGCGTGACCGGCATGATGGCTCTCGTTTCAGAAATTCTTGACTGTTTCAGGAGTTCCTCGGAGGGCATGACATTTCAGAAAGACTAGTTATCTTTTTGGTATTCTTGACTTTGAAAGAAAGGCCACATGTGAGGTGTAAGCATTGCACATCAAACCTTTCATCTATAGGGCAGCATTTGATTGGTTGTTTGTAGGCAACTTTCTATTTCTTGAATAATTATTGGATTGGCCTTGTCAGGTGATTCATCAATTCATAGTGGCCACATAGAGGAGATTCAACTTGGCATAGAGTCTCATGTTGATTCTTGGTGCCTCTGTGAATTATTAGAGCTTGTATCATTTTGGGTTGAGTGGCATGTACAGTAATGCAGAGATCCAAAACATTATGGAAATATTTGTCGCAAATGACATCGTTTAATTTTCTTGCGCAAGGTGTTTTAGGAATGCGAGTTGATAATGCAATAAATAAGGAGTATAACATTATAAATCATGCAACAGATTTTTCTATTTGGCAACTTTAAGATTGATAGCTTCTGGGAACGCAGAGGCTGCACAGAATCGGTCTTACACGAACCATAACTGAAAAGGGAATGATCATCGCATCTCCTGCGAGATGTGCACAGGCAATTGACATTTATCATTAGCGACCAGCCCTGACAAGAGCACTAAATTATCTTCTGTTCTACTGTAAATATTGTACATGGACTGTTAATGATAAATGAGGTAGTATGAGAGAGAATGGCTGAGGTAGAATCCTAGACTTTACAGACGCGGCGTTACACAAAGTGGCGGTTTGACGCAGCAACCTCGAAACCGCCGCCGCATGTTGGCATTCCATAGCTTACGTGCACATCTAAGGAGGCTAATTTGTGAGTTAGCGTCTAACCCGCAGAGCAGCTCAGTGGTTCTTCAGCGCGGCCCTCAGGGTCTGATTAAAATGCTGAGCCATACAGAGTCTACAGACAGAGGTGAGCGAGATCAGCGAGATCGCTGACAGTGTTGCCGCCTTATTCTCACCGTTTCTGGAAAAATGCGAAAGGTTTTAAAGGTGCTGAAAGAGTTTCAGACATTTTGCTAACTGCTGCCACATTTATGTGTGTCAGAAAGTATTTGTAGAAAAATAGCATGTTTGACCAACATTTTACTATTGTCAGCAACATAACAGTAAAACAGTGTCACTCAGGGTGAGCAATTAGTTATTAAATTATGTATATTATATATAAATAATTCTTGTTTCATTATAGCCAAGGTATATTATGCCATTATTATGTTATGTTCTGTGGCGTTGTGTTGTGGCGTTGTGTTGTGCTACACTGTTGCTGTTGTTGTGGTGTCGTTGTTGTTGTTGTGCTACAATGGATAAGAAGGAGCCCAAAAATTTGGAATGAAATACCAAAAATATGTAGGAATTATGCTTGACAACTTTGTGACTGAATTTCTTTGCTCAAGGCCCATTTATGCTGCCTGAATGGAAATGTTTGTTCACAAGCAATTTTCTTCCTTTTACCGCTAGCTCACTTCATAAGTTTTATCTAGCATGTTTTTGTCAGGGGTCTGTAGACGTTTCTGTGCCCACCGACTGCAGCAGCAGACTTTCTTTAGATATGCCTCGCAATATTATGTACGTAATAAAGCCTTCAGTCTCCTGTGGATGCCTGTGTGTTAGCTTAGAGCAAGGCTTGTAATTGCATCTGCTAGGAGAGTGAAGAAATCAATTAGACATCACTGGGGCAGTCCTGACAGGCACCGTCTGTGTCAACACGTTGCATCCCTCCTCCACGCCTCACGCCGCCATGTGCCGCGTGTCTTGGGCCGTCTGTGTTAAATGGCCGCTGTCCACGAGGCATTGAGTCAGCGATTGGTGGGAGGGAGCCACAACAAAGAGACCAAAACACACAACCTTTGATCCGAGCGCAGAATGCAGAGTTATGACAGCATCTCCTCCCTCGAGGGCCAGGCTGCGTATACTGCTGGCCAGTAGGGGGCAGGAGAGAGAGTGAGAAGTGAAAGTGGAGAAAATACAGCAAAAAAATTAAGGCTGCAGTGAGCTGCTCCCCTTAGTTTGCCTCACAGCTGCAGGTCCACATTTGCTTTAGCTGCATTGCAGCCTTTTCCAGGTACGCTTGCATTACCTCATTGTCTTTCCGAATGCTACACAAACTGCAGGGGAGTTTGTCAGCCATTGTTACATTCTATATACAGTCTTTGTATACTTATATATTTACATGTATGCATTCATACATCCATTCATGCATGTACATTATATATTATAAAAAAATGATAAATACTGTTTTGTCTGTCTTGCAGAACTGAACTTTTATTATTCCTCATTCTAGGATTTAAATAATTAAGGATTTTATTTTATGTAAGTATGAACTTCTGCAAATAATTCAGCCTGAACCATTTAATTTAGATTCAACAAAAGCATGTTTTGTAAATCAGACATTTATGTCAGTTATATTTATACTAAATTCTGATTCTGACTAAATTTTGTCCAGTTAACCCTATAGGCTCCATCACACTGCAAAGATGTGTGTCGGCTGCAAAGATAGTCACTGCAAAGTGTGTGTCGGC
This sequence comes from Yasuhikotakia modesta, assembly GCA_036877545.1. NCBI lineage: Eukaryota > Metazoa > Chordata > Actinopteri > Cypriniformes > Botiidae > Yasuhikotakia > Yasuhikotakia modesta. Next base: position 12,088 of record JBAJNP010000543.1, read on the forward strand.
TCTCATACACACCTGACAGAAGCTAATCGTCATGACAACGGCAAACTAGCCCCGATGCAGCATTTTATTTACACACCTCTGCTTAAACTTTAAAGTGATTTTCTTGCTGCCTTGCAAATGCAATCGAACTACTTTTAATGCACCTCTTCTGAACTGTTTGCACAAAGTTAATAGTTTGTTTAAACTGTATCTAACTCAATACAACAATCTAACTCTGTCCCAATACAGCGTCACGTCGCCTGCTCCAGCCTTTCAATTCATAGATTTTTTTTTCCTTGCGTCATTTGCTGTGAGCACAAGTGAGCGCTAATAGAGCTATTTATTCACGTGTGTAAATCGGAAAAGCAAAACCCTTTTCAGAGGTAATGATTAGATCATCACTGCAATGGGAGACATGAGCGTTCTCATTTCTCTAAATCATTACCCACAAACCCCCTTGATGCTCGCCCGTTCCGTTCATGCCCCGTTCGCCGCCTCTCGCAAAACAATCTCTTCGCTTCATAATCAAAATCACATTATTCAAATTTGTGAGTGTCGCTGCGGCCACGGGGCAAACAAGAAATCAAACGGATTTTGAACCGTAAATGAGTTTTATTCACATGCACTCCACCCGCTAGCTGCAGTATTAAAAGTTTTAAAAGCCCCACCTTTTTAAGTCCATTCTGTCTTTGTTTAAAAACTTTTGTGTCTTCGGAACAAACGCAGTACGAGTGTTAAGGCCCGTTCGTCTAACCGTCTTTGTCAGAAAAGGGCAATTACTCTCAACGGTGGCAGTAATGGCAGTCTAGGGCTGCGGAGACCTGCCACTGACGAGATAATGCTGGCGTTCTCCTCATTCTTAAATCTCTGCAGTGTCATTATAATGTACCAGTCACCTGCATCTCATCTGTGGCTAAAACCAGGATGCTATCTGATTATATTAAAGCAGCGTGTTATGCGGCTAAGCTCGTGTTCTTTGACAGAAATTCTTGACTGTGTTCCAAACATGTTAGTGCTTTGACATGGATTCACGCACGATTTAATGGCCAGGCCCTGTCAAAGTCCAACTCACCGTCAGGTTCAGGAGAGGGAAAAAAATGTTTTATGTCAGTTCTTTCCAAACCTCCCAGTCAGGTCTTATCGTAATCCCCATCTCAGCCCTGCGACTCAGAGTGTGTGTTATCACGGAATGGAGAAGTCGTGTTGCTGTGTCGAGGTATTAGCCTGCTATCTAGAATGCGGGTGGAAGTGGGAACTAGCGCTGGTGTGTGGAAACGAGTTAGCGTGGGAGCAGACCGTTCTATTGGTTGTGCATTTGGGGGGGGGGGTGTTATCTTGCTGTCAAACTTGCAACTCTTATCTAAGTCAACATACCCTGGCTTCATTTATGCTGCCTTTATCTGTGTTTGAGCTGAAGTTGGCTTGGTAGGGCCTAGGGGCTGCATTGGATGCGTTGATGGGTTAGTGATGTTGTTTGCTTGTTGGTGATGTGGTACGGATCAGCTTCCTGCTGGTCACCATTTGTTGTGTTTTCAGGTTCCCAGAGTGAGGTCTCTGCTATGATGTCATATACCTTGAGTGACTGACTGGCTTTTCTGGTCCACATAGCAGCTTGTTTTGGCCAAGTATCATCCAGTCATGCAAGGAGGAAATGTGTGCTTGAGTGTCCAACCAGTTTGGTTTAATGCACTGCTTAGAGTCTAGGCTATCTGAAATTGTTTATACGACAATAGAGTGGAATAGAAAAACTCCTGTGATGACTGGCACTGTGTTCAAAATGCAAAATTAACCTTCATTTGTGTAGCGTTGGTTTGAATGTTCAGTTTGGAAACTGCAAAAATACAATAGAAACTTTTGAATATTTTCAGAGTTCATTTATTAAGTTACTGTGTTTTCTCTTTCAGTTGCCATGGAGTTGAGCTTGTTTATTTCCATGGTGATGTGGAGTGTTAAGTGTACCACTAGCAGAGGTTTAATGAGAAACAGCATGTTTCATTCCCTCAGAGGCTGCGCTTGTGGAGAGCCGGGAGAGCTACAGTACGCTTGCTTGGGTTCCGGGCCTAATTATTTCCACCTTCATTCTCTGACACGGCTCCTCCTGACTTGTACATCTTTGTAACGTTTGCAGTCCTACACGGCGTCACCGAGACACGGGGGAGTTTTTCCCGGTTTGTGCTGTTATTTGTGTATTGGATATTGTGTTGGGTTTGACTGATAAGTGACAGGAGGGGGCTGCCACAGAGCTCTGGCAGGCCCTCAGGCTCCCTTATTGTTCTATATTTGTTATTTTAGCAGTCAGCGCATTTATTCAGACCAATAAGAGCTGAAGAATGAGGGGCCAACATCCGCCTGACGCCCCGGGCACCGCTGTGCATCAATGCCTCTGTTTCCCTCACAGTGGACACATGAGTCTCCAAACCAAAGGCCAGCGCTGACTCCTGTCCGTCACACACACTCACACTCGTGGACCCACACACAAATATATTCCAGCATCTGCACAGATATGACATTTACACTTTTCACATAATGCACAAATGCACTCTATTGCTTAATTTAAGCGTTGCCTCACCTTACAAAACGAATTAAGGGTGTAATACACGCCGCTTTTTATGCCTGAGCAGGAAATGTCTTTCTGTAATTACAGTATGAGTGACTGCTATTCTTATATGAGTGATTGATTGCACAACTTGTAATTTTTTAAACTTTTTCATGCCTAGTTGCCAAAAAACTCTGCTGTTCAAATGTTTTCTCTGTACTGGCTATTGAGTATGAAAAGATCTGTAAATGAGGCCTTCATAGATATTTAATGGGCTGTCACTGAATTTACTGACTTCTCTCAAACGACATTGTTTAAAATGGTGTGAAATCTGCTGACTTTGTTCGTCACAGAGATAATGTCAGAGCAGTTGACAGGACAGAATTTTGGAGAGTTAACGTGCCCCGTGGTGTGACGTTATATTTTCCATCTAAAACTGTTTAATAGCATTTTCCAGTTTCTTGTATGTAATGAGACAGCATTCATTTCCTGTTAGAGTTTCTCATATTAATCAAAACAAAGCGGATCTTCTTTAACTCAATATCCACCCTTTCGGAAAATGGGAGGGCAGGACATTCAGTTCAGCCTGTGCTTTATCAACCAGCTCAAGTCTAACTCACACAGGAAGTGGGATATGACATCACACTTCCTGCGGTTTTGGACACCCTGGTACTTTAGTTCAAGCATTCAGTGTTGTTAGATTCTGTGGGAAGAGCCCTTGACCTAACATGCTCATGATCTGTCTGTACTCAGGCTCCCTCACTCTCCTCACATGAACTTATACACACATATTCCCAGCTAACAGGTTTTAGGTTGTAAGAACTTTCCCCTAACATTTATAGTAAGTAACAAAGCATAAAATTACTAGAAGCATTTAAAAAGTTCAGCTTTTTAGATGCTTAGCTTGTTTAGTGTAACATTGTTTTGTTCTTTTTTTTAAAAATGTTTTTAAACATAATTTTAATCTGTTCAATGTTTTTAAATCATTCCACTAACAACTTAACATTTTTAAATGACATGTTATTAGTAGAAAAAAATCTACTAATACTATTGCATTAGCTTTTTTGATAACTTTAGAAGTGACGATCAGCCAACGTTCTCAGAACGTTCCCTGTTAACTGGGTTGATACAGCTGAGGAGGCAGTTAAAGTTGATTTTCACACACCGTAAGTCCAATACAAAAGTTGTGAATTCTCGCCAAACTCTTTAAGAGGAGAACAGCAGAGATTCCAGTTTACCTGGCACCAGTCGATATTCAATTAACCAGACCAGCTGCTCATAGTGACTGTTTATTGATATTTTTTAAGTGCACTTGCTTAATTACATGCTATTTTTAGCTGAAACCAAACTAACAATGAACAGCAACTATTTGGAAAGTTTATCAATGGAGAGGGAAACACCCAGGAGAGGATGTTTTATTTGGTGTGGCAGAGAGGTCAGCTGATTTCAGAAGTGAAATGTTATATAACATGTCAGTTGTTATGATCATATGGTCAGAGTTGTTATGGTCATTTTAACAGTTGTTATGGTCATGAAAATCATTTCCTAAATGTATCTGTTTGTTTCTTTTCACTTGTTGATAGTTAAACTTGGTTTTAGTAAGAGTTGTCTTAAAATAACTTACTGAAATGTATTACTGAAAAGTTTTATTATTTGTTTAGGCTTTCTGTGAACACAGAAACTGAAATGATCTGGCGTGTTTAATGCAATTCAGGTTATTTTGCACCGTTAACACGTTTACGTAATTTGCCCTGGATGCCGTGTGGACGATTTTGCCAGCTGGTTTTCAGTGACTTGTTTAAATGTGCAACCATGGGGGGGGGGGTAGGGGTAGGGGTGAAAATAAATGGCTTTCGTTCGGTATTTCAGACCTCACTGTTAGGACCAATAATAACTGCTTGTTGTGAGCAGATGTGCTTTTTATCTGCGCTGATAGGCATCATACCGTATAAAGCGTGATTAAAATCCTTATTAAGAACCACGGCTCTTGTTTTTGGCTGTTTTTGAAGTTTGGTAAGACAGCCTGAAATCTCTCGTGACTGCGGACTTGGTTTGGCAAGCAGCCTGCACATTTTCTTGGCAAAAGGCAGGTGACAACAACAGAGGCTGGGGAAAGGCCTTGTTGTAAAAGCCATGGAACAACTGTTAGCTGTCCAGTTCCTGCCCTTTGTCTTTTCTCTCTGACATTCAGTATTGTTTACCCAGAATCCTTTGTGAGGCCTGGCGCGTTCCAGTCAATGGAGGCAAGTTTTAATGCTGCTGAGGTTGTTTTCTGTCTTAGGCAGAATAGAAAACTGCAAGCCACAGAATATCAAACACGCAGGGCTAGAGATTTTCAAACATCTCATTCTCTCTCTCTCTCACTCTCTCTCTCTCTATCTCTCTCAACCACTCCTTGTTCGCTTTCTATCTCTGTTGCTCTTTTATTTTGAGTGACTATAGTGGTTTCGGGGCTGGGATTTGAAAACAAAGCTGTGTTTCATCGTGTATGTCAGTGTGAATGCTGTTAGCTTAGCCACTCTCCCTCTTCATTTCTGATGGAAATGAGTCGGATGGAAACCACTTTGTGCAGTTTTTAGCCTTACATTTATTCCATTTACATTTATTCATTTGCCAGACACTTTTATCCAAATCGACGTGAATTCAAGGTATACATTTTTTTTTTATTAGTACTTGCATTCCCTGGGATCGAACCCACAACCTTTGAGCTGCTAACGCAAGGCTCTACCAGTTAAGCTACAGTCTTAGGCTTGTTCACACAAAGAATGATAACTGTATAAGTAAAGACCCCTTATAGATAAACAATATTGTTATCACTTCCAAACTGATTTTGCTATTGACTGGTAAAGGATAAAACATCAACCAATCAAAATATCTTCAGATTTAAAGGGCTCACGCATTTACCACAGCATACAAGCTCATCAAACACAACACACACAATTGTCGTCTGTTGTTGTAGATGCTAATAGTTAATTTATAGATATTTTTATATCTGTCTTGGTGTGAACAGGTTTTTATTCAGTAACCCCCTGCAATTGTTTAACAGGTGCTAAATGAAATAGTCGTGAAGTTATCTGTCTACTTTTTAGTGCAAACTTTCTTAAATTAGATGCACAATCGATCATGCCTTATTTACAAACTTGAGCTCCGTTTATCTTGTGTAATTAATATTGTGCTGTTACCACCTTTGCTAAGCAGATGTTATATTGAATGTGCGTTTCATACTTATCATATAAACTGACATCCCACGTACATTAGTGTACTTTAAAATCAGGTGCCCGGATAGCAGTAATGGTGTGATGTCATGTACAGTAAGTACAGTATAGCCGATTGCATATTAAGCTGCATCTTCCATAACCATGCATTCAGAGCTCACCTGAAATACTATAAAAGATATTTGCACATTGCGTTTAGCGCAGATTTAGTTGGTGTGTTTGCGGCGTTGCCTGATTTGCATATAAAATAACCTGAGCTGTTGTGTAACTCATTCTTCATGAATTTGTTTTCGATTTTCATTCTTTTACTTTAACTACAAGACAGACACAGATAAACAACTTGTTTAGGCACCAATAACATTGAGTCCTTCGTGCTCAAGGACTGAGGAGGCAGTAAAAGCTTAGTTTGTTGGAAACTGTAAATGTTTAGTGCTTGTTTTTAGTATGAATTTGTCTGTTGTGCCCATTTCATCCCAGGAATTGCTTCCTGTGAATACCAATGAGGACGAGACTCAGTCAGAGCAGTGAAATGATAGGTGTTTGTCGTGTGGCGATGTGATGGTTCACCAAATTTGCCTCCCTCACTCTCACCCCCTCAATCTGCCTTTGAATTGGAGCTCATTTTCAGCCGATGCTTTGCTTGGTGAAATATAAAGCATTCCGTTAAGACAAGCTGCTGTTTGTTATAGTCGTAAACTGGCCTGGAATGATATCGGAAGGCGTTTCACCTCAAACAAGGAGAAAGATGATTGGTAGATATTTATCAGTCAGTTTATCTGGTTCAGTTTTTAAGTCAGTTCAATACCACCTGATGTTTGATGCTGTGTGTGTGTGTAAAATGTTTACCAGTGTGGATGTCTGTCAAATATTTTTATTTTTTGAGGAAAAGATGACAAAAATAATACTTTTATTTTTTGTTCTTGTATACTACAATTAATTTCTTTATGCTTTTTAATAATATAATTTTATATAAATGCAATGTATGTAATAATTTATCTACCCATGTGTCAGTTCTAAAACAAAATTGATTTGAAAAAATAATTTATTTTCAGGTTATGCAAGTGGTATGAATTTATGAGCACAAGTTTACAGTCTGAGCGTGATTTGTAGGAAAGAGTTAACAGTTGGGCGATCGCAAGACTAACTCAGCTGAAAACTTTTGACCCTGTTAAGAGATTGATTGCTTTCAGTATAATTCCCTTCGCTTCCTGTGTTTGGAGGGCGGGGCTAACAGCGGGCTGTCGTGTCCAGTCCTGAGGTTCCTGGTTCCTCTCCCTTCAGTTGAGTTTAGCCGACCCACCCCCATCCACAACCACAAGTGTGGGGGAGCATTTTCAAGGGACAAAAGAATGAATATGTAATGAAGAGAAAGGGAAAGCGATGGGAGGGGTGCGTGTGTGTGAGTGAGAGAGAGAGAGTGAAAGAGAGAGAGAGAGATTGGGGGAGAGTATACATGTTTCTCAGCTAATAATTTTAGGTTGTAAAAACATTTTCTTATTGTTTCTATTAAAAAAAACTGTAAAAATGTCATTTTATAACTCTGTAACATTTAATGTTTTACTTGCAACTTATGTAAAAATGTTTTTGAGGTGAGAAGTAACATTTAAAAAATGTTGTTACTGCAATCATGCTTTTGATACTTTTAAACTTTTAAAGAACATTTCAGCATTATAAGAACGTTCCCTGTTAGCTGAGATTCATCTTGTCAAGTGTTTGTTGAAGGATCTCTAGCACTGCTAAGCTTTTTGAGTGGAAGACAATTTGGTCTCATTTTCCACCTTGAACGCATAAGAGGAGTTACTAACTCGCCATGTACCCATCCGAAAGACGAAAGTAAAGGCTTCAGTTCACAGAGTTTTAGAAACATTGTACTTTAGATCCCTCCCCCTCTCCCCCCAGAAATGAGTGCACATGGTATGTTCCGTTTAAAAGAGAGCATGTCATCTTTCAATGCACTGTGTCCTTTCTGCAAGCAGCTGCCGGGAGCGCGTTTTTTCAGCGGGAAGTCTCCCACACTCCTCTGCCTGCTGTTTCGTCCCCGTTGCATTCTTTCACACGCTCGCTCTCTCTCTTTCCGTCTCACGCTCTGCTCTTATTCTCACCCTACAGAAAACGTGTAGCGCGAGTCTTTTCTGCTGCACAGAGAGAGCTGGAGAGGGGAGACTGACTTTGGATCTTTTCTCTCCGGCGTGTGTTTTGTTTGTGTGGTCTAAACTGTGGCAGCAGAGGAGGGATAAGGGGGGAGAGAGGGCAAACGGCTTCTTCTAGCCCCTGACAGTGTGCTTGACATCATGCACCTCTGTGTGGATTTGCTTCTCAGGGTAAAATCCTGAAAATGATGGACGACAACAAGCAACTGGCTCAGCGGATCGATGGGGCCATCCAGTCAGCCAGCCAGGAGGTGACCAACCTGCGCTCTGAGCTCTCCGCAACCAGCCGCAGACTGGCCGAGTTGGGGGCGTGTAACCCTCCCGGCTTGGAGAACAATCAGCAGAACCACCATCACCATCATCACCACCATCACCTCCACGGTATGTGACCACATCACCTCCACGTTATCTGTCAAGTTTCTTTGTTGTGTGTTTGGTCTGGTCTGATTTGGGCTGCATGTTGCAGTTTTGAGTCTCAACTTCTTACAGTGTAGAGTAACAAACAGTTAATTTGTTTGGGTGGGTGGGGGCTTTTTTATAAAGAAAAAAGAGAGTAAAGAAAGGAGGAGGGGGGGCAACTTGCGCCGTTCTTCTGTGCCTCGTACCGTTTCCTGGGTAGCCGGTGGGACGGGTTATAAATGCAGCTGTGACATATCAGACAGAGACTAGAAGAGTTACAAGCAGAAAGACAGACGGCAGCTGTCGTCACAAACCTTTGATTCGCAGGGAAAACATGAAACGCATGGATTGGTTCTGATACTAAAATCCTGAGTAGAAGGTCCATCTCCAACTAAATAACTCTTAAGTAAGCCATCAGCAAAACTATGTAAAAACTGTGTAAAACTATGGAGCTCCTAAAACATTGATATTTTTGTTTGAACCCAACTGATCCAATACTGTAGCGTTCCATCCACCAATGACATTTGTCCCCTGATTGGCTGACCAATGGCTGATGTTTGGGAAATGTATTGGAAACAGTATTGTTGCAGTTCAGTTTGGTGGTGTTAGTTGAAACTGTGCTACATTTTCTAACATTTTCCTTGTTAAATTGATTTTGAGAAGACGGTTCCAATATTAATGTTAAGTGTTTGATGACACAATGTGTCTGAACGACGCTTTACCATGTTGTACATAAAGCTGAAGGCTTTCCCTGTGTGTGTGTGTTTGTATGTCGTTGTGTGTATTGTGCTCATCATTGTGTCTTTCAGCTTGCGTTCTCAACTTTCACTGCATGCTCTTCGAAAAGGAAGTTAGGTGTGGTGAGATCTGTTGTGTTGTGGAGATCTCAGCCTGAGGCGACGTTCTGTGTACCTCAGTCATGTGAACGAATGGTGTCTGGATCAACGTATTGATATTGTGTCAGGTTGATGATGTTATGGTGGGCTCAGCGGTGGGTTGTGCTCTTCTCAGGGGTCCGCTGCACTGCAGGGTGGCCGGCTGGATGTGTGCTGAGACTCTCATACAGAGATGGACTGTAAGTGATAGAAGCTGTGTGTTTGAACAGGTGTCATTAGCAGGACCTCTCTAAATGAATGACATTGTATGAACAGCATGGCTCAGCACAATACTGGTCTGCTTGCGCTCTCTCTCTCTTTTCACATGGATCTGAGGCATCTCACTGCAGTGAACACACACATTCCTCTCTGCACTTCCATCAGTGCACTGATGTAATGCCTCTCTCTCTCTCTCTCTCTCTCTCTCTCTTTCTCTCTCCTTTTTTCATGCTCTCTCTCTCTCTCTCTTCATGTCAGGTGACTGTTTACATGTGAGACTGAAGGCTGAGCGAGCAGAATGTAATCAGATACACATTCCTCTGTCCTGCTGTATATGGGCTGCTGTCTCTTTCTCAGTTTAAACACAGAATCGCCCCCCTCCCTTTTCAAAAACTGCATTCCTCTCATCTGGCCTTTGGTTTCAGTTGTGTTCTGGTCACATCCTTCCATGATTATCACGCCATGGGCTCAGGGCCATAAACCCTTGTGTTTGTTGTAGCGCTGGATTTCTTTTGGCTACGTTTTATTTCGCTGCATATTCGTGCAAGCGATTCTGTTGCTAATAAATATTTTCCACTATTTTGAACTTTCACAAGGTACAAAAGCATTTATTGCCACTAATAACTTCTTAATTTGTTGCTAATACAAGAAATATTTGCCTCTTGTTGCAGGCAGGTAGATTCTGAATTTAAACTTGAGGCAAAGTCTGTTTAATGCGTTGTGACGGCCTAATGATGTGACATCCAATGTGACATCCAACACGGCTTTGGATCTTCAGAAATAATGTGTGAAGTTTGTGATGACAAGATCTGATATTAAAGGCCACTAGAGGGGATATTAAAGAAATGAAATGTGTGAAGGATGTTGCACTAAAGTTGCTTGCACAGTATCAAGGTTTGGTTACCAGGGCATTGCTATGCAGTTGGTAATGTGTTCTAAGTGGTTGCTAGGGTGTTGCTAAGTGGTTTTCTTAATGTTAACTAGGTGGTTTACTGTCAAATGAGCTATTCAAGCCTCTGCCTGTGCTTGTTTATGGCTGAGTTCCCTCTTTTAAGTTTAATAGATGTTTTTGCTCATTTTATCATGTCAAACAGCATTGCACATTTATTTCCTAAACAAGGCAAATGATTTGTTAGTTGCACTTAGTATGTTATCGTAAAAGCGAGCCACCAACAAGACAAACGTTAAATCAATACAGTGCTGCTTCTGTTGCAGAAAGGATTGCAGAAAAGAAGAAAGGATGTGATTATTTTTATCAGATTTAAATTGAAGTTTAAACTCGTTGGCACCTAATTATAAGATGAACTTAAACCAGATAACAGTGTCAGATTTAGATGATTGTGATACTGTATCAGATGATTGTGATACTGTAACAGTGTCAGATTTAGATGATTGTGATACTGTAACAGTGTCAGATTTAGATGATTGTGATACTGTATCAGATGATTGTGATACTGTAACAGTGTCAGATTTAGATGATTGTGATACTGTATCAGATTGAGATTTTTAAATCTCAGAAATTAATGTTGAATGTGGTTTCAGACTTTTGAACCGCCCCCTCCCGGTCATAATGATCTTTAGCCAATCACTGTCCTCAAAGTTTCATCTTGTTTTCTGAAACATTTAGTCCAGTCAGGGGTAGACATGTCATTCCTACGAGACCATTGAATGTTTTTGTAAATAATTCAAAGCCATATGGAAGCTGCTGTTGTCTTGACAGTTTTTTCACAACAGTTTGTTTAGCATATAGGTTGCATATATGTAGTTTTATTTCATGATTTAAGTATAATTTAACCAGACATAATATATTTTTATGTTATGTCTTGTATATTTTTATATTTGTATAATATATTTGCTAAAATTGTAATAGTTGTCTTCTTTAAAATCAATACCGCTAAAGCCTAATACATTATTTACAAGCCCGGCTGGTTGATGTCCAGAAGTCATGATGTACAAAATCTGCATGCAGAAGTGAGGTATCACACTACAAAGTTCACTTTACTACTTTGAGAGATCTACAAGTAAGACAGGTTTCAGACCGACTACAGTGCAGCTCTAAGCGGAAGCGATTGGTGATGGAAAAAGTGTAAAAATGAGATGTAGCGCTGAGACGCTCCGCTGAGCTTTCCCCTCACATCTCACACTGAGAGACTCACTGAGAGGGGCACTTACATGACAAATGAGAAAAACACTAATGGAATGACATCTGCACACCCTTGGCTGGCTGATGGAAAGTCTGCAGTTGCAAATTGGGCAAGTCACCATTCAGATTAAGTAACGCTTGAGAGGTGCCACCAAACGAGTGGAATTACACCTGGATTCTGAGAGCCACCGTGAGAGAGATGATGGGAGAAAATTAGGAAGATTATGGGAGGTTGCGAACGAGTGGGAGGGGGTTTAAAGGAACAGCCGGCCCACAACTGAAAATGCCATCATTATTTTTTCACCCTCGTGTTGTTCCAAAACCTCTATGATTTTCTTTTGTCTGTGAAACACGAGGTGGATTTTGATGAATTGTTTTGATAAATTTCCATGCAATTACAGGGAATAGAGATTAAGGCTTTTAAGCTTTAAAAAACAGCATGAAAGTATCATTGAAATGAAATGTGACTCACGCACTGAGTTCTACTTCTGAAGTCTAACAATAGCTTTGTGTGTGGAGCAATCTGCAGTCCAGAACTTTTGCCTCTCTGCCGCCACCTCTGTTTGAAACACAAATTGCAAGTTGCAATTTTTTTTTTGATGTGGGTGACAAGTTTAAACTGACAGACATTTTTTGTGAACATTGCATTGGAACAACCATTTAAAAGAGAAATAATTTTTATAAACTTACTGTTGTGAATTAGGGGGACATGTAAAAAGATTTTATTGAACACTGACCCATTTTGTATCTGTTCAATCTCAATCTGTTTTGGCTGTTGTTGGCATTCATAAGATAAGTAGCAATGTCCAGATTATATATGAATATGATTTTTTAAAAAGTGTTTTCTATGTATAAAAATTAATCAAGTTTACAGAACTGATCTTAATTTTGACACAAATCTATAGTGTGAATAGAGAGGTCTTGGACTGCAGTGCATGATTGTTATTGAAGGGGTTTAGACTGATGTATTTGCCAAAAAGAAACTCTGTGGTGAATCAATTGTCCATTTCTCTGTGACTGGCAGATGATAATAGTGTGACCGAGCCCCTGGCATTACTTATGGCGTGAGAGAGCGACTCAATGGCAACTCATTGACCCTGAAGACTGATGGTACATAAACCAGAACGAGCGTTAACAAGCTCCTCAGAAAACCTGACCCACAAATCCATGTTGGGACGGTTCACTCAAAAAAGACTCTAATGTTAATATTTACTCACTCTCATGTCTTTGCAGATCCACATGACTGACTTTCCTCTGAGCGGCACCATGGGCCATGTGTGTAAATTTCTCTATTTTATACAATGAAAGTGGATGAAGACCAGAAGCTGTCCAACCGGGACATAAAAGCAAACTAAAAGCGCCATGAAAGTAGCCCATGCAGGTTTCAAAAGACATGAGTGTGTGTAAACGATGGTGGTATTTTCATTCTTGAGTGAACTTTTCCTTTAATCAGAAGTATTTACTGGCCCTTTCATATTCGCCCCAAAATGGCGTCAGCTTTACTTAAACTAGCCCAGGCGAGCTTTAGATGACAGCTGAAAATATAAAGCCGGCCTGACTGTCCAATAAAAACAAAAAGCCATTTGTCTGTACCGAGCTGTGCTGAGTAGAATTATGCTCATAATTGTAACTTCGCCTGCCAGCTCAGAGCGTAGCAATCCTACATGCTAATACTAAATTTAAACTGATGGGAAAGATCGTGACAAGTCATTATGAATATAACCACATGACAGTGCTGCCAACGTCGGTGGCAATAGCCCGAGGCTGTAGGCAGGGTGTTAAGCAGCCTGCAGTGAGGCTTATGGCTTTGCGGTGCCCTTGTGATTTATGCTAGCACTAGTTGAAGTCGCGCAAGCCAGCATGCTAAACCCCCCACGACCCTGAGAGAGCGATAACCAGAGAGAGATACGACGAAGTGAACTCAATAAAGGGCTGTAGACGAAGGTGACGTTTGAAATTGCTTTTAAATCAGCCTTCGGGTGGCGTTACGCCTCGCTGGTTTTGTGGTATTTTATTTCGTCTGAATTTTTGAGGATTTGTTGGAAAGGTTAAAAAACCATTCCTGGGTCTTTGGAACCCAGCGACGTGTCTTTTCTCCCTGTAGTTTTCTACTTAGGTTTCTTAGGTTGGAGGTGAGAAAGCAAAGCCCCATTTTCACCAATGAGGTGCTGATGCTTGTGCCAGAGAAGAAACCCCCCGAAAAATAGTTTCCGGTCTTAGAACCTGCTGGTTTAAATGGGTTAAATTCACCAAAACAAGCGAGTCTGAGGTAAAAACTAGCTGTATGTTGTATTGTGTGAAAAAGTTTACAAATAATATTTGCAGATTAGCGTGCATTAGTATGACTCAAACTAATGTCTAAATATGTTTCTAAACATTGTATATAACTTATTGAGTATGACCTGGCATGTTTGAACATGGGCTGGTTATGTACCAATAAATTTGTTATTGTTCAGTATTCAAATGAACAGAACCACGAATTATGAGGTTTGCAGCTGTGGCCTGAGAAAAGCATTAGTTTGGTTAAAAAAAAGGGCACCTTTAATTTTCTTCTCAGGTTCCTTTTGTTGGCGGTGGTGTGAGGTTATCTTCATCAGCGACTCGAGAAGAATTACAGCGTACAGGGAACAGGCTTGTTTTTAAAGTAGAGGGAGTATCTTTTTTACCGTCCCCTTGTGGGACTTTCCTGTCTTCCTGTCGGCTCCTGGAGTGTGGGGAGCGTGTTCAAAGCCCCCTCTCCTGTCTCACCACTCCCATCCTTTCCTGCCCCTCCCATCTTAAAACCGCAGGGTGGCCTCTCTGAACCCCACCCTGTCTGTGACCAATGCAGCGTGAGGTGAACAATGTCCAAACAATGGCCCAGGGTGAGCGGGCAGGTCCTCACCTCAGGGGACGGGTAAATAAGCCAGAAAACACACACACACACACACATACGTTTTTCTCCTGAGACTTTATTACCAGCTGTGAGCTTAAGCACATTTTGAGAAGAAAAAATGCTGTTTGCCCTTTTGCAGGAGAAGCTGTAGATCACTGCCTCAGATATTTCCCCAGCCCACACAAACTCCTCCCTGAAGGTAATTCAGTCCAGGAATTACTAATCGTCCGTTTCAGAGGTTTAATTGGACTGAAATTAAACATTTCTTATGGGGACGAAACTTTGCTTAACATTAGCGTCTCAAGGCAATTTAAATGTGCAACTTTGCCTTGGGCTGGTCTTTACTGTATTCTGGTGGTTACGAGTTGTTGTTAAGGGCAGGTCCAGTACTGAGAGATCACTGCAGGTTTATCTGTAATGGTGTTTAAATGGCTTGTGTTGTGGCTTATTGCTCTGCTTGATCTTTGTGGTCTAGTTGCAATCTCTCAAATGGGCAGGAAAAACTAAGCCTTGCAGATTGTTATAAGAATAATTAAAAGATTATGTGTGTATATATATAAACTTTTTATGAGCAGTTGCAGTAAAGCAAAATGAAATGCTCACTAATTAGCATTATCAATCTGTGACTTAATGCATTATATTTCTGAACATTTTCCTTTAATGCGCCCACTGCTGGTGACCAGACGTAATTGCAGTAACGTCACTAAAGTCTGGAGACAAAGATAGCAAGTGTCAGACAGCTTTAATACTTCACTTTGCTCAGGGTCCCCTGATAATGTGCCCATCCCTGCTGTTGGTCACAGTCACTGTAATGGTGGTAACAGCACTGCTGGGCTCAGAGGCAGATGGTCCACATGTCAACACTAGTCAACACTGTGACATCAGCCCCACACTTCATGAGGCATGCAGACGCAAGCGACAGAGCAGAACGGGGAGGAATTTGCTCCCTGTGGTGGCGACTTCATGACAGGGACCAAAGAAAAATTTGCAGAAACATTAGTTACAGACTGTCAGCTTGAAGAAAAATGACACAAATTATCATAATTGTTTCTTTCTGGTTGACCAAAATGGCATCATGTAACGTTATATTTACATGTATGGATTTGGCAGATGCTTTTATCCAAAGCCATTATGAGGCACTATACAGACTATACATTTGATTAGTGTATGTGTTCTGTAGGAACAAAGTCATAGCCTTTACTGCTAACACAATGTTTTAGCATGTTTTGTTTGTTGTTGATGCAAGTTATGATTACAGGAATTACTGACACACAAAAAGGAAAATTCTGTCTGTTATGTCCCTTTTCTCTTTTATTGTATGAATTATAGCACCATAAACACTTTCTCTTTGTTCCCAACAGAAGTCAGTCACTGAGGCGAGATAAAATGGCATAAAAGTGAGCAAATGATTTGTTATTTTTTATTATTTTAGACTTTATTTTATGGTGCGCTGTCCCTTTAAATACAGAAAGATGAGGAAAAACTTTAAAATGCCAGTTCACCAAATCTCAGATTTCTTTGATGTGCGCTCGTGGATTATGCTTCATTTTTTCTGCAGTTTGGTCATCTTGAGTCTTGAGAGGCATAATTCTTGATCTAAAGAGTGAGTGATTGGTGAGGCTCTCAGTCTCTCTGTTTCATGCTTCACTGGCTGCAGGCCGTTCCTTCCTCCTGCGCTCCTCTTCTCATCTCTCCACTCCCCTGTTTCTCCCTCTTCACAGCCCACTGCGTGCCGCCTGTCTCCCAGCCTCCCTCGCTAGGACCCCTCATCATAACACAATAAGCAGTGACACGCCACATATTTTCTCAGCAGATGATAGTTACAGGTCTGGCTCAGGAAATGAGACATTATGCGTCCTTCAAGTCATTTATATCGCTTTGCAGGAACCTGGGGTTTATGAAGACCATATGTTAGCTGCTATAAGGTCCAAAGCTAGGCGCTATAAGGTCCATTCTGTGGATTGCCAAGTGATAAAGTGCTTCCTGTGCCCTTTTCGGACGGATACGTCGGACGCCCGTCCATCCCAGTGGTGCACATCTGGAGAGAATCAAGGGGGGAGCTGGAAGTCCAAAGACTGAGGTTCGAAGAGGGGGGTGTTGCTGAAGTATGCTTAGATGTGTACAGGTGGGACCTCTGAGGAGATCCAGATTATAATAGCTGTGGACAGACTGATTAACTCGTGAGAGTCTAGAATGACATCACTCATCATCAGCTGTCGTCGATGTCGAAATATCTGGCTGGTTTGACCACAACAACTGTGTGAAAGTCTCGTTTTTTAAACTCAAGGAAAGGAATGTTACTGCCTCTCTGTTAAATTAACAGGAAGTTAAAATGGGTTTTTAGTTTCAACAGCAATACTCATATGATCTTACAGTACTTACAGTTACTATAGTTAATTATAGTTACACTGCTAGTTTATCAAGTAACTGACATGTTTCTCACAGTATATAACATACTCATGTCTTTTGTTACGATAGAAAGTTATTAAAAATCCTTGACTTTTTCCTTCATATAAACCTCATGGTAAATAATATCAATTCCACAGTTTTGGTGAATTTTCTTTTCTTTAGTATGGAAGTCAATTGTACATACTAACTTAAAACTAACTTAGTATTGTGAGTGATTGTATTGTGACAGTTTTTTAAAATAGACTCACACAGATACCCATACATACACATGTCTTTATAAACGTACTGATTGTATATCTGTTTTATCTTTCCTCAACCGTTTTCTCCTCATGGGGATGATCTGAGTTTAAAAGTCAATCTCTCATTCCATTTTCTTTCCAGCCGTACAAATCCAGCCCCCAGTTTTCATCTCAAATCAACCAAATCTTGCTGGAGTCCAGACATCAAAAGACTAGAACTTTCGCAAAGAAACAGGAAGGATGCTTGAGCACTCATTTGAAAAGTCCCAGCTCATCCTATTAAAATGCCCCATTGCCTTTCCTGTAAAAGGGACTCGGAAAAGACTACCCTCCTCCGGCGCTATCTATCCATTCGGAGACGAGCATTGACAGATGAAAATGCGGAGTGCAGCGCGAGTTCATTTGCGAGACGCAAAGTGTGGCAGTCCACAGCGGTTGAAAAATACGACTAACCGCTTATTACGGCCGCACTTATGCGTGGTAATGTCTGAAAAGTGTCACTGCCGTGATGAGTACGGTAAAAAAAACTCCATGTGTGTGGATGTGACAGAGCGTCTTTCGAAAACCAATTAGATCTGTAAAATGTGTAAGTGTATGTATGATGATGACGGTGAAAGCTTGTTCTGTCTCTCAGAAGAAGATTATGTCGAAATTAAGGGCTTTGATTTAACCGGGTGTCACAGTTTTAAATGCTTTGATGCACGGCCACATAATGACTAACAAATATATAATATAGTCTGAGTGAGAGATTAAAAGCAGCTGTGTTTTGGTTGTCACATTGTTGTTGGCTGCTTGTAATATCAACTTTGTTTCAGAGGACATGTTTATTATTGACTAGTTTTATATTGTACTATAGTTTCACTTTACTGTTCCAGCATTGATTATTAAAATTGAGCTTTTCCATATTTAAGTGTTTTTTTATAACACCAAGTCTATAACTTGTTTGCACCATCAGAGATTTAAGCAGAAATTTCAGACTAGTTATAAAGGTCTTGTTCATATGTTGCCCGCTCTGCCCTTAATAAATTACTCTCCCTTAATCTCTTGCCAAAGTTAAGCCGGCCCTCCAGATAGCAATTCCCTGCCTTAAACCCACTATTACTTTTTCCTTTACCATCTAGTCCCTTTGGAAATTGACTTTCTTCACCATATATTGAAGTCGGAATTTTGGCTCTTAAAGGAAACGGAGTGGTAGAATCTGACTTCTCCGGTCCTGGAGAGGGAACAACGAAATTCATTCACTGCTTTGAGAATGTGGGGATTGGTTTTGCTGTTTAACATTTTTCCATGAGTTTTTATAATTAACCATGACTAGTCTTTCAGCTGTGGCGTCTGCTGTGGGATGTTGTTCGAAACTCTGTTGCTCGGACTTGGTTGCTGTGCCAGTGGAGGGCTTGTGGGCATCGCTCTTCAGCGAGTGGTTGAAGATCTGAAAAGGTTGCGCTTCAGCAGAATTTTAGGGTGAGGAACAACCTTTTGTGGTGAGAGCAGAACGTGATCGATTACTTTCAGCTTGAAGCGAAAGAGCAGCACAAAATAGTGTTTTAAATGTGGGCTGTGTTATGATACAAAATGGCTACTTTGAGTCTGTAAACAAGGAACTCAAACAGAGCAACAAATGAATGCTGCGATTTCAGGGACAAAGAGATGGTTTATTTACTTTTATAAACTCCAACTGCAGTAAAGCAGGCAGGTATTAATTCCTGTTTGTGCAGTACTGCAGACTTTCTCAGCCCGGAGGCAGCTGACTTCAGCTAAGGCTGTGTTTGAGATGCACTAAACTCCATGGTGACAGCAGTCTGAGACAGAAGTCCCATATTACTAGCTAACTTCAAATTTAGTGGTTGCAGTAGAAAGACGATGCAATAGAAAAAAAGACATTTAGTGCACTGATTCAGTGCGGCTCCAGCTAATAATTTTAGGTTGTAAGAATGTTTCTGTAAAATTTCCATTTAAGTAAAAAAACACTATTTGTTCTGTTTTTAGATTTATTAACATTATTGCTTTGTGATTTAAACTTTTTTTTTAATTCTGTAACTTTTAAAATGTTTCACAAAATAACATTTTTGATGTGATATGTATGTATATATATAGTTACAAACAATTCTACATATGTCATTGCAAGAACATTTTTTGATAACTTTTTGCAGAAAATTACAACAAAATGGCAATAAATTTGGTAACTTTAAGAGAACTTTGTTTGTAAGAACATTAGCTATTATCTGGAGCGCTAACTGCTGCAGCTGAGATATGTTAAAGTATGACCACTGAGTTTAGTACTTCTGGCCTTCAACGATAACAGCTAACAGGCTAGTTAGCACTGATTAGGACCTGGTCTATCTGGTGGACCAGCAGAGCTATGATGTTTTTTTGGTCAAGTGGTGGTGGAGTGACCAGCATCTAAAACACAACAAATGTTGGTGAGCAGAACTAATAGTTTCTATCAGCAGAGTAGCTTTGAGCTAATAGAGTTATAATTGTATCATTTATTCTGAAATTCATTCATGTTGCATGACATATGGCCACGCGATTTACTATTGGACGTGAATGACTACAGCTTGGCCCCGAGCTCGTGAGCGTGAGATAGCTGTTGTGACTTTGCATGCCAGCTCTTGGCTGAAGCTGCGGTTCTGTTATTGAAATGGATTGATGTTGCTTTTGACTGGAGCCCGTATCGGGTGCGAATACACAATACGCTGATGTGCACGTCTCACTGACAGCTAAAAGCTTTGCTCGCACGCTAGCGGTGAAGTGAAAATCTGGGGACTTCACAGCTTTGAAACGGGTGTGAAATGGAGTGTGTCACCCTATTACGGACATCTTTCTGAACGGTGCCCACCAGGTAGCTCTTTGTTGGAGACCACAATGGGGACAAACTCGGCCTTGTGTCATTCTGCATGTTAGCCTAACTGTCATGAATACTAAGTCGGTTTACAGACCGCGGGCCGTATTGGCATTAACCCTCCGTTGGCGCGGAGCTCTGAGTTGGCGGTTCTTTCCAGGCAACAAATATGGCCGATTTATAAAACGTCTGCTTGACCTTTACCAGTTGATTAGTCCAATCACCACATCCCTAAGGTTTGCTTTAATTCATTAACTCGGTCCAGATGGGGTAACAAAGGTTTATGCCTCTTTCCATATTGGCAGTATAGATAAAAGAAAACAACCGCCATCTGGACAGTAAACAGAGCGTAATTGGCAGTTATGCTGTCGCGTTTCATATCCTAAATGCTGTTTTGGAGCAACGATGCTGATTGGTCGTTGCGGTGGTTAATTAGAGAATTATTTGTGCTATCGTCCAGCACAGTTGTTGAAAGGATTGGTTTACTCTCATGAAAGTTTTGTCATTATTTTCTCCCGTTTGTAAATGCTGTTATGTTTTCTGTGGAAAAAAAGAATAACCCATATGATTTATAACCTATATTCCAAGTTTTCCAAGATAATCTGTGAGGAACTGACTGAAATTCAGTTAAAGTAATTAAATTTCTTTATGTATGAGTTTAGCTTTTTTGTTCCACAGTTCAAAATGAATTAAAAATTCACTTCAGAGTAAATAGAGTTTTGAGCAAATATTTAGTGTGCAGTTGTCACCAGTTGAGTCCAGTCACACACACACACACACATATATATATAATGCATACCTCAAATAAATATGCATGTACTGTATCTATATGGTATGTTAATAGGAGCTTTAAAAGACGCTGCGTGTCATTTGACCAGGTTACATCAGACTTTTCACTGCCAGTATGGTCCTGTTTAGGTTAATAGAAGGTGAAATGAGGCGATATTCATTCACCAATGTGATGGGATGTCACTGTGTGTTTTCAGCCAGCCTGCACTGTTGTGGATCTTTAACAACGCAAAGGATAATTTATGAGGGATCTTGTCTCATTCTTTAGTGTCTCCTACAACAGTGGTAAAATATTTACACAATATGAGAGAGCCCATCTGCACGCTGTCTGCAAACATCCATTTTCCAGGCACTGAGCAACACTGTGCTGCTTGGATTCTGTCACTTTGGGCCTTAGTTACAAGCCCTCTGAGAAAACAGAATCACTGTTTGTAAAATCTCTGTTACTGGCTGATGAAAGCAAATTGGCAGGCGGCTGATGTGAGCTGTGAGTTAGTTCACAATGAAAGCCGACAAGAATTGAACTACGGGGGGTTTTTGCAGAGAGAATTTGCAATTTATCAACACAAATGCATAATTACAGGTCTAGTTTAAATCTGTTAATTCTTTCGGTTATTAATTGATTAATTTGTTTGTTTTGGCTTGGTGGTCGTTTCATTTTCGTTTTGACTGTAAAAGGGCAAGTTTTTTTAAATGAGTTGTTTAAAGCTGTTCTATATTCTCTTTTAAGCACAGATGGGATTTGTTCTGTACGATGGGAAAATATTTTTGGCTTCAGGCCATCTTCCTTTTTGGCGAAACAACGGCGTGTTATTGTCAGAACAGGAAGGAGAACGTGAAAAGCCAAAAATATCTGAATGATTTGAGAGGGAGGGAAATTATCGATTGTTTTGGAATGAGTCTCGTATCTCGGTCAGAGTTACGTGTAATTTTGGCAAAATTCAGTTAATGATTCTTTTCCAATGCAAACCACAGATTAAAGCTTAACTCAGCAAAACCTCATCGATTTTTTTTTTTGTGTGTGTGTGTGTGGACTGGTGCCCGTCTCGATCCATCTCTCTTTCATGTGCAGCGAAAACTAATATATATTTTTTAATCAAATAAAATGTTAAGTCATTTCAGCTTGCAAGTCTTGTAAGGTTGCAAATTAAAAGCAAATGCTTGTCTTGTAAGCAGATTTTTCATTGAACGCCTCAGTTATGCATGTTTGTAGGTGCGTCTCAATTTGCAAACTTAAGCACTTTTCAGGGCCATTTTGCTGTGCAGTGTGAGTAGCATGTTTACACTGAAAAAATCAATGAGTCTCGCTGCAGTGTAGCTACGTCATTTGGGATTTGATCCATTAAGTCCCTCATGCTTACAACATTGAATCAGCCCATTTTAAAAGATTTGGTGATTCCCACAATCTTTTGGCAAAATGAGGTGTGTGTCCAGCAGTTTGACAAAGTTGAGGAAGAAGACTTTATGAAAAATGTGATGTGGATGCTATCAATGATCTCTTGTGATCATCACATGTAACTGTAGTTATGTGTAAGCAGCACAAAGTTAATGTTGCTATAAGAGTTTTCTCAGTGTTTTACGATGTGTTTTGCCCACATGCAGGGATATCATTTGATAAATGATGTGAAGCTGTATGATTCTGAGTTTGATTTATGCACTGATAATTGTTTATATTGCTTGTGATATGATGCAATATGAACAAAAGTTATTATAGTTTTATTGAAGTTTTAATATTTTGAATTTTTTTAGTTGTCTTGTTAGCGATTTTATGCCTTTTGTAATTTTATTGTTTAATATTGCTAGATGTTATGATTATTATACTTTTTAGTTTTAGTTTAGCTTTTTTACAGTTAATGTTAGTGCCTCAGTTTAAACTGTAGTTTATTGCTAAGGCAACGTTTCTAACTTTTGTTTAGATTAGGTTTTCTAAATAATATTTATGCCTATATTTTATTTGACTTTAGTTAAGGGAACTCTTTTAATAGTTTTGGTAATAGTAAATTGTAATAGCCCTGTTTGCCCTTTCCTTCAAAGTTTTTCATTTCACAGTGTATGAAAGGCACTCGTTTTTAGCAGGAAAAAAACAGATGTTTTTTTTGTAAAACTCATCATGTTTCACAATACATTTTTCAGAAGCCTTGGACAGTTACTCAACCCCACAAATAACATCAGCATTCCTACAAGTGATTTCAGAAGTGAAGCGACCTGACTCTGAAACTGGTGTCAGTGTGAACGGCTGTCAAGGAGTGTGTCAAAATCACTGCCAACGCACTCCACACATGATGAATTACACAGAGAGAAGTCTTAATTGTCAGAGGCAGAGAATGAGTCTCTGGTAATATGCTGTTAAGATTTAATTGCCTTGAAGCGGCGGAGTGAGGGGGGCACTCCATCACGCTGTATCAGAATGAAGAGCCAGGTGGCAGGTGTTTTGTAGGGACACGTAATTGCTTTCTTATTGTTTATGCACTTGAGTTGTAGTTCATCCATGAAAGTTCAGTAACTTTAAAGATTTGTTTTCTTGCACTTAAAGTTTCACAAAAACTTTCCAAACACACACTTGTGCTTTTAATGTCACACCTGTGACGGATAACTGCACAGTTGACCTGCGGGCAGAACAACACTCTGGTTAAATATGCCCATTTTAAAATCACCAATGGACTTTAAGTACAGGTGTAAACAGGGTCCAGAATGGTATCAGAAAGTTGTTAGTTCTAAATGTTTTTTTAAATTCTCATTGAATTCTGGGTAACACTAGTTTATTTTAGTATTGGCAACACTTACCTACTACTACACTTGCACTTACTAGTACACTTAGTGGGGTAAGTGTGAATTAGTCCCCATGCTAAATTGTTACTGATTTTTGAAAGGTAGAAACTTCCCTACATTCAAAAGCAGAGCAGCTTCACTGCATCCACCATTAACCACAACTGCACTGTGGAATTCTGGGACTGAAAGGCCCATTAGTGCTGCCTCACTCTCATGCTCTGGAGTGACTGTCTTTCCCTGTCCCTGAGGCTGTACCGCACCGTTTTCCCTGCTGACAGGTGGGGATCCTGTATTAGTTGACCCAGGAAAGGGCCGGGGCGTGGGAGGCCAGCGGCTCAAGGCAAAAAGTGAAGGCCGGAGGCTGAGGAATTACTGGAAATTTTACGAGTGCTTGATTTGACATCATTTCAGGAAGTGAGAAAAAGCCCATCTGGTCTCCATTAAGCCTCACTGCAGCAGAATGATGTGAACATACTGTGCCAGGCTGAGCTTTTTATGTGCCCTTGAATTACTTAGACTCGCACTTGTTTTATTCCTCTCTGTTGCTCTTTCTTTCCCTCACTGAAACTTTTTCAACACACTGAAGTGTGCGTACTTGAGCTAGCATTTTAGCATTCAGTTCAGCTAGTATGAAATGTTATACATCTCAACAATGGTAATGACTGACAGCGATGTCAATAAACTGTCTGTCTTACTGTTGGGTGACTTTTAGAGAGCACTTTACCTTCAAGTAAAGCTAAAGTAAATCTCTATACAGTGTGAACAAGCTTCAAGACACTTGTGGTGGTTTCAAAAGGTCCCAGTAAGATTCTGAAACTAAATAGCAGTTAACAGATTAAAGATACAACAATATGCTAATTGTTTTATCAGAGTTTCTGAGGCCATTAGTGAAATAGATTGGTTAAAAAAGGTTTCAATAAATGCATGCAAAAAAAACATACGTGAAGAAATGTACTTAAAGACCTGCAATTTTATGTTATAAACAGAGATGGTTACAGAGAGACCAAAGTTACATATTCCAGCTGTGATTGACTATTGAACTAATAAAATCCCAAGTGAAGGGTAGATTTGCCTCATAGCTTTGAAGTCAACCGCATGCTGTACGTTTTAGAAGTGTTTAAAATCTTGTGTAGCACAGTAATCCATGCAGAAAACTCTGTTGAATGTCAACGCCCTCAGACTTAATATAAATGTACACATACTAATGTCCGACTTGTTACGCAAATAATACCAGCAACCAGACATGAATATTTAAGCTGCGTAAACCATGTTGCTAAGCCCACTAATTAGAGAGCTGCAGAGATTTTTGTAGATATGGTCTTCTCGTGGATGTAGTTTTTTTGTAATCGAGTTATCAAAGGCATCTCAACAAGGCTAGCATTAGATCAGTCACGCTTTAGCTACGGTGTTTCAAAGCTATTACTTGCGTTTATGTCACATATTTGCACCGTAAGTGGCTGTGATTGAAGTATAATGGTAGTGCTCACAGACACACACAGAAATACCATCTGCTATGCAGCCCACTTCCTGGGCAGGGCAAGAAGCAGAAGAGTGAGGGCAGGGGGTGGGGAGGGCTGGGCTGACTGCTGCATCAGCATTAGATGGGTCAATAGGAGTGAAGAGATTTTCTGAGGCAGTTTCAGTCAGGTAAAGTTACTGAAGGATGGAGAGGGGAAATTTGGAGTTTCCGTGGTTCTGGATGGAAGACGCTATGCAGTGGCCCAGCTGGGCGCTTTGGGCCACGGATAAGGACGGTCTGGTCCAAGGTACGGTAAACTATATTTACTTGCTCTGATTCTGGAGAAGAGTTTAGGGTCTTAAGATCAGCTTAGAATGTTTGCATCAAGTACAGCCTTTAATCCACAAGCTTTTGCCTACCAGATGTACACTGTCCCATTTTCTGCACAGGAATTTGTCTGCATTTAGCTGATTCTGGAACAGTTGTGCGTGTCAGGGACGCTCCTGAGGTGTTTTTACCTCAATGATGGTGTCCTCACAGATTTCAGGTTTCAGGAAATCATTTGGAACTGAGCTCAGCAGAATCAAAACATCTGATCCCAACAGCTCCCAACTTTTGCTGGGTTAGAGAAAAACGATTGGTTTGGATGTCACCTTCGTCTTTGCATGGCTTTGGTGGAGTGAATATTGAGACACAGAGATAATAACTTGCACATAGAAGAACCAGGAAGTCAGATGTTGTGTAAGTATAGTGCATTACTAGTGACATTCTACTTGCTTTTTTTGACCAGTGTGACCTTTACTTGAAGCTGAGGTAAATTTATTCGGTTTTAAAATACTTTCTCATAAGACATAATAAAAAGTACAGTCTCAGAAAGCCATTAGTGGAATTATACCAGTGAAAGCCTGTGGTGTTTTTTAACACAATATCTTTTGGATTATCTGTTTGCGTGACCAATGCTAGACCAAAACCTGTTTTAAAACTGTGATTAGCTGTGCGGTGTAGTTTGGTGATGCTAGTTAGTTTGACAAAATAAAATGCTTTTTTATTTTAAATACTCCCCTCGTTTTTTGAAATTATGCTTATGCTAATTCTGTACAAAAACGTTTATCTAAGGCTAAAAATTACTAAGGCAGGGAAATGATCTTATTTATAATTGTTTTGTCTTATAGGTGAGTTTAGTTTTCAGTCCTCAGTTTTATGTAAAAGAAACTCTGCATCAGAGCTGTTTTACTGTCATGACACTCGCTGTGTTTTGTTTTTGCCAGCTGTACCAGCGGCACCTGTATGGTTTAAAAGATGCCAGACAGAACCGACCAATCACAATTCAGCATTCAGTGAATGGCTCTGTATGTAATTCATCGCAGTCCAGTCAGTGGGATATTTTCAAACTTGAATCCTAAATTTCTTGTAAAGTTTAAACACAGTAGTCATTGTAAACAAATAGCTCATCTAAGGCTGTATGATTGTTTATAATTACAGCAAATTGAATGGAGCCTCTATGTCAAGTCGTTCTGGCTGAAATAATTACAAAAATATGTAAAGGAGAGGGAAAAATGCAGCGTTTGAGGATTATCAATACAGTTTTGCCTCACAAGCCCTGTAATTATATAGATATGCGTGTACCACCTACAGCATAATTAATTGTTCTGTGTCTTTCTTGTTCCATCATCTTATAAACTATAACTCCCCCGCTGTATTCCCAGACACTTTCATTGTCATGGGGATTAAAATTTAAGCTTGTGTTTTTTATGTAACTGTTGCTTAGCAACTAAGGGATGACGGAATTGTGGGAGCGAGTAAAATGCCATTAGACACAATGCAGCCCCTCATGTGGATGTTATAAGAAAATGTTTATCTTTAAGGCGTGTGTTATGACATCAGACCCTTTCCCCGTGGCTCTTTCTGCACGTTTGCATCATATAGTTATCTAGATAAACGAAAGCTGTTCATTTTTTCCCTACATTAGGCTGATAATGCAGCTCTTTCAAATTCAGTTTGAAGAATGCGTGGTAGTTTAAGCAGCATACTATGTCTGTGTTTTAATAAAGGTACCACGTAAAGTTCAGTCAGAATCTATACTAGTAATGTGAACCAAGGCCACAGTAGTTAGAGTGGGTAGTTTTAAAGAGGCTGGCAATAGCATCTAGCTTTGTAATGTGTCTTCAAAGCCACGTTCCTGTAATAGCGCATGGAGGTATGCTAATACATAGTTTGAAAGGCTAGTAGGACGTCCTATCACTGTATTCGGACTGAATGCAATGATTGGCCGAAATTTTCTGCTCCTGTTTCTTCCCCAGAAAATAAATTTAGTATGTTCTGTTCATTTTCTATTTGTATTTTTTATATTTTAGACCCCATAGTGATTTGCTATCAGGATGTGAGGAGACTTCAACCAGTATAACAAAATGTTTCTGGAAAAAATTGCTATATTTTAAACTATATTTTTACTAAGACACATCATACACCAAATTTGGCTTTTAAAATTTTATCTGACTTAAAACACGCAGCTGTCCGATTCTCTTTTTATAAATTAATTTGGGTGAGTGATGTAATCTGAAAAGTTACTGGCCTCAACATTCCTTAATTTGCATTTGACCTTTTGGGAAACTATTTACATATTGCATCGTGGACGAAGAGCGAGACTGTTTTCCGTGATGCATTTTGGAGGGCACATTGATTACAAGGTTTTAATGAGAAGCATTTTGGGCCAAATGCGTAAGAAATTCGTCTTCCGTTTGAGTTCTGCCAGCTGCCCTGTGTGTCTCTGGAGGCTGTTTTTGGTTAAATCTTGCTTAAATAAAATCAATGCTGAGGTCTCCATAATTAGGAATCCTGTGCTGTTAATTAAGCAGAGCTCAGGAGGGGAGAGAGACATTGTGGGAAGGTTTCTCCGCCCAAACTTCCTGTCAGGGGAATGAACATGCCACCGGGGACAATCTGACATGTTTCAGATACTATCCTGTCCCAAATCCATCACGTTGCAGAGCTTTGCCCTGCTTCACCCGTAGTGTAGGAATGTGAACATTGTATAATTAGAATTATTTACATATTTAGCATCTGTATTCAATTGTGACTCACTCTCCGTTTATAGATAATTAAGGGCATGATTGTTTAATAAAAGGATTTGTAGCAAATAGATATTATATATAAATGTTATGCATCACCTGCCCACTTTCAATACCGTCAATCTTTGTATTTTTTTTTTACTGATATCCCACCTTTTTCTGTTTAACAAGATTAGTTGTTAAACCTTGACACTCTTTTCCAGTAAAACACACCAGTGAACTTTCAAATTTAGACACGAGTATCTTTAACATACACAATATTTTTTTCACCTTTGGGCTTGTCTTCTCAATTAGGGCACCATGCAAGCCCGGACCGCCCCCGGTGCCCTGTCAAAAAATATCAGTGACGTCTGTGCTCATATATATATATTTATGTAATTCTGTAGTGATTCATTAATAATAATCCCTCGTTCCAAGAGCTAAAACGATTTTCAACAATTTCACAATTTCACGGCTGGCTTCATTCACTCCTCCACTCTCTCTCACTTTCTGTCTCTCTGTCTTTCTCACTCGTTCGCCCATCTCATATGCTGGTATTTCACACAGTGGCAGTCTTGGCACCAGTCTTCTTATTTCCATTATGGTGACTCACGGCACCTCTTGGCTCCTGTGAACCTGTGATTGATCCACACTGGCCCGTTTCACTGCCTGCAGTCCTGGCTTTTATTTACAGACTGTGTGATGTCGCCCACACCTCTGAAATCCGTCCAGAGCTCCTCCTCCCAAGGAAATCCTGGAGGCGTCACGCTAAGAGCTTCTTCATTAGATTCTGACCAGAGCTTCATGAGGAACATGGGCGAGATGCTCATGGATGTGAGGCAGGTGAATTATGACTGACCACTTTTTACATCTCCTTTGCTTCTGGAAGTATTTGTTCATACATTTTTCATAGTTGTTTAAAAAAATCTTCAATAAAAGATTTAGAGCTGGAAAAGAAACTAAAACTACTGTGTGTGCGTATGTGCGTATGTGTGTATGTGTGTAAGTGTGTATGTGTGTATGTGTGGATAGATAGATAGATAGATGAGATAATGATTAGTATAATGAGTGAGTATACATGTGTATATATACAGTATATGCAAACACACACATTATACCTCATTGTTTAACAAGACAGCTACCTAATCCCTAATGCTCTGATGTTAAACTTGTTTAATGTTAAATAAAAAAAACTTCTCTTTTTCCCTAGCTAGACTTGTTGCTAAATGCTCTTTGTAAGTCGCTTTGGATAAAAGCAGCTGCTAATGAATCTAAATGTATATTTCTCTATGGAGATGATGTAAAGGATTTTTATTTTAAGAACTAACATTTTGATGATGTGTTGAAACAGTGTGAGGAGGGAGAAGGAACCGCAGAAGTAGATGAAGAAAAGCATCAGTGGATGTGGAATTAGATGCTGACACTGTAAGCTCTTCCCCTCCTGTAGCCAGTAATGAGGATACTGTAGATCAATCAAACTGTCCAGCACGGAGCCAGTCGCTGTTGTCGGTGCTTAACATTCATCAGATGGAGGTCAGCTGTAAGATGTCGGGGATTTGTAAAGTCCCACCTCAGAGTTACAGGTGTATGTTCTGAGAATGCTAAAACACAAGCATTTATTGCTGAAAAGGTTGCGTGGTGAGTTGGTTGTCGTGTAGGCGTTTATTTGGAGTGAATCCCTCTATAAAACGTTCTATAAAAGACACCCACGCTGATAGCCGTCTTAGTCTGTCTCCTGGATAATGAGATGCCCATTTGTCATTGTAATTGCTCAGAGTTTTGAAGCGTCGCTCGCAGGATCAGGGTGCAAATTGGACTTTCGTTGGAGGGTCAGATAAGCTTGGCAACTCGTTACCACCGGTTGAAAATCCAGATCAAGCATCAACTCAGATCAGCAGATTTGTTTACACTGCAAGGGAAAGTGTTAATTGAGCAATTTATTATAATCATGCTGCTGCTGGGGTCACAAAAGCCAGTCTTACATGGGCCTTAATTGCTCAGACCGCTAAAAAAGATGAATAGCCTGTCTGGTCGGTGTCCTGATCTGGGGTCAGCGTGGTCACGCTGAGTTTCAAGGATTCGGTACTGCTTACAAACAGTTTTTCTGAGTTCTACATCCTCAAAAGAAACATGACCTTGTGATTTTGTTTTAGTTCGGTGTGAAATTAGCCAGATAATATTAGCCTGACCACATTTTTGATGATGCTTATCAGTAATCTTGAGAGATTGTTGTTGTTACGTGAACGCATGAATGTGAAAACCTGCTTAATCTTTATAGTCTAATATGTCCCCATAGTGACCTGGCTCGCTTTACAGGGACTTTGTTCGATTTTTGCATATGTCTTCAAATGGCTCGAACATAATAACCACAGCATATTTAGTCTGTGGGAAGGCAGTCATTAGCTAGGAATAATTCAGCTTTATTTCAGCTGTTAGTGACAGTTGGTCCTCCTACCTGCCTAATGCAAAAGTAGAAAACCGTCATAGACTTTGTAACTTTAATGATAATTAGTGTCACCGCATAAGATACTGTAATTACAGGCTACCGTACATCAAAGGAACGGCAGTAGAGTCTCAGAGGAGCGTTTCGTAAGCCCTGACATATGTGCCACTTGGTTTCCTATGGTGATTTTTATCAGCAGTTTCTCATTTGACATTTTGTTGCTGAGATTGGCCAATCACGCACCGCCGCACGTCGAGGTTGAAATTCTGTCTGTGGTCGTGCAAAAATAAATGCAAGTAATACTCCAATGACCGATGTTCCTCGGAGGCTGCCAGAAAATCTGATTCATAAGCAAGTTTGTCAGAATATGGTTTCCTTCCTCCTGTTAATTTATGGATCGCTGCTGGCTTGTTTTGTGGCAGACAGATTGGTCTAAGCATCTGTGTGAGATGTTTGTTTGTTTGTGTTCCATTTTTGGTCACAGGAAAGAGGCTGACTGGAGAAAAAACAGCATTTCTCAACTTATCACTGAATGTGTGACATGTTTGTGGTACTGACAAACCCCACCGGGTAACACAAAATGATTGAATTAATTATCATCCATAAATTAATTTGCAATTCACACTGCAGCTGAAAAAATGATCATATAGCTGAGACGCAGAAAGCTTGCGTGTGGAGGCATAATGGGAAATGACACTAATAATATAAATTTTGACAGCCTTTTAGATTTGACGTGAGAGCTGTTAATATCTTTATAAATGATCAATCTATCTCGCTGGTAATTGCTGTTTATTTACCTGCTGCCTTGTAATGATACACATGCGTGTGGTCTATTTGCATAGGAATTACTCTGGAGGTCTGCGTCTACAAATGTTGGAGGGTCTCCGAGTGCATGTTCCATTCATTACGATGCTTTATGGGGGGCAGACGGCATTGATCGACTCTCTCATCGCTCCTGCCCTCGCTGTCCTCACGCTGCAGCAGTGACGCAGCCCCTAAATGCCGCTTCCTTATTCCCCCCACGTATCCGGTCTAGATATCGATCAGGGACCAATGTTACTTTCATTTCCCCTATGCGTGTTGCAGCTAGAGCAAACGCCTAATGTCATCAAAGCACTCCATTAAGTTGAGAAGAAGAGAAGAGACCCTTACAGACCGACAGCTATCGACACGGGGCCCGGGGCCGATCCGTCCTCTCGTTGCGCCGGTGCCCTCAGCGCGCTTTCTAATGCGACACAGGAGGGAACGGAAACTTCTCTCTGTTTCAAACACCAGCTAAGCAGATTTTTTGTTGCTGGTTGCAAACTTGGTTTTAAAGGTAATTTTTTTTTTACTTTTGCCTCATTTTCAATTTTTTTAAACAAAATCGCAGGTTACTTTAGATGCATTATTATATTTGTTAGTCAAATGATGGCAAAGTGACATTTACCAGGAAATCTGACATGACAGCTGAAATTATAAACCATTATTATAAGCTTACCGTTGTGAATCAGGTTGATGTAAAGAGATCATTTTAAACAATGATCTGTCATAAAACTGATTTTTGTTCTTTTTATTCCCAAAAAAGGTTACAGATTGCAGCTTTAAAGCAGACATTTGTGTTAGGAGTGATTTAAAAACCAGTATTCTGCTTTTTGCAATGCCCATTCTGGTGTTCAAACAACAGGCCGGGTGCTAAAATAGCACAATGCCTTGCGAACAAAACAACATTGACATTACAGCTGGCATTTTAACAGGCACGCGCATTCATGTCTAGTTGGCTGTCTGACGGCCCTAACAACAGCTTTTGTGAGGTTTATTTGCACAACAAGCAGAATTATGAAAGGGTTTGGATGCTTATTTATTAATCAGAATTAATCTTATGTCATTGTTTTAATTTTGTGGCTTTTCTCAGCAAATCATAGACATTCATTATATTATTGAACATTCATTGAATTTAATATTGTTTCTGATCAGCAGTCCACAAAATTGCATTTTTATGCAAGTTTGTTATTCTGAATTGCATTTTTGGCTGGAAAATTCTTTATTAGAATATACGTTGAAATCAGATAGCATTATTAATTGCATACATTTTTTGTTATTGTTTTATAATTAATCCTTTTTAACTTACTAACAGCCCAGTTATTGACTGATTAGTAGAGCAGAGAGTTTAGCTCTGTTTCATACATTTGTGTTTGTAAATATGTTTGTTATGGCAACGTCACCTGTCGTATGTTAGCAATGGTGTCTTTTCATGTATAATTCAGCGTGTGAGGCTGTTTCTGTAGTTATGGATCAGTACTGTTGTGTAAACCTGGCCAAACAAGTCACAAACGCTCACACCTGTGAGGCTTTTCTCATATGTACAGCTGTCAGCAGGGGCTGTGTTCAATAATTCAAATGCGCTGAATAACATTTTCCTCCGGAGAGGGT
The DNA here is from genome assembly GCA_036877545.1 of Yasuhikotakia modesta. NCBI lineage: Eukaryota > Metazoa > Chordata > Actinopteri > Cypriniformes > Botiidae > Yasuhikotakia > Yasuhikotakia modesta. The sequence goes on from JBAJNP010000543.1 coordinate 44,888, forward strand.
TGCCATGTCTCCCAGGTGTGCTTTAATTTTTCATACTGTTGTTTTTAGCGGCGCTCTCACCTTTTTCACCCCCCGTGTCTTTTTCTCCGGTCGATTTGAGCCTACGCTCTGTGGGAATTGGTATATAGTGTAGACGCATACAGTTTTCTAGTGCAGAAGTTCCTGGTGCATTGAAGTGCTGCAGTCATGAAGGACAAGTGTATTGTGTATCACGGTGCATTAATTGCATTCAATGTATTTCTATATGCAAATGTGCAAAAATAGGGCCAAAATTAAAATTTAGCGATTGTTGTGGTGGCATTTGGTTAGAGGGGAAAGTCAGTCTGCATAAACGGTTTGTACAGGATTAGACGCAGAACTACTGAATTTGAACAGGACGGTAGAATCTTGAGATGCATGTTTATAAGTTGAACTATTTATAACTTAACACAGCATCTTCAAAATGTGACTCATGCTGTGAGACATTAAAACGCAGGAGAGACACAGTGTGGATCTGACACGTCGACGTGAACGTTACAATTCAAAAGTAACACCAACGAAACTCGTAACATCTGCATTATTTGGTTAAATGTCATGTAATCAAACAGTCACAATGACCAGAATGCAGATGGCTAGTTTTGGCAAAGCTTAGTTTGCTCAGGCTCACAAAACTTAAGGGTCTGTATTTTGGACACCAGCCCTGTGTCAGTGTCTGGCTGGGTTGGGCGGCTGGGCCGGTGGGCAAGGCAGAGATGGTGATAGGCCAGCAATGTGTGACAGAAAATTAATGCGATGTTTGGGCCTTTGGGAGACAGTTCACCCCAATGCCTGCCATTCTCTAAATGTCTCTTCTCAATAGAAGAATATTAAACGCACCTGGGCAAGCCTGGGATTCCACAGAGGTATTTTTAGGCATTTTATATTGCGGTCTCTGTTCCAATTTACCTTACAGGTTCCTTTTAGTGGTTCCGTACGTGTCTGGGCTGTTTTCCGATATGCCATTGACTGTTGGGTTTGTTTCCGACAGATTTTGTAGCTTTAATCTTTGTTGCAAATCCGACCTTATCTAGTCTGCATGCTAAGCAAAGCCTGAAGTCAAGGGGATGAGGGCGTGACGCGGCTGTGATTGAAACTCTCTGCCAGATCGACGTCTGTTTCTCCTTTTCCAACAGAAAAACTGAACTGTGAACTGCTTTCAGAACCCGCCCACGTTCCCACTGACATCAGAGCCTGATGAGTTTTTACTTTAAGTTTTAAGAACATTCTGTTTTCCAGTGAAATTTTTTTACGAGTCTGTTTTGATGCAACATTTAAAAGTATATATAATTTAATATCTTATGTAATATTGTGTGCGTGTGCATGTGTTTGTGCGCGAGCGTGTGTGTGTGTATGTGTGTGCGTGCATGTGTGTGTGCGTGTGTTTTAGACTGGAAAGAAAATACAGAAAGAAAATATAAGTTGGAATTTTTCTGTCATTCAGGAGTTTCCAGTGTGTTCCCGTCACTCCACATAATGAAAGTGGGAAGAACATTGTCAAGTTAATGAGAGCTATGCCACACTGTTTTTCAGCCTCGATGTTTCATTCAACTTCAAACTTTCCACCGGGTGACTGAAATGTAATTAAGAATGTTGAATGGCTTGTGGGTAAACTGTCAATCAAAACAGATTAAGGTACCACACCAAAATGCCTTTTACATATTCTGCCGTTCTTGCTAGTTTTTGTGTATGACTTACGAAGCTTAATCACTGGACAGTGGACCACAACGCTCTGAGATTTGTCTCACTTGACATTCAAAGCTGATTCTGTTCGACCTTGAGTCCAAAAGATTCGACTTGAATGAAAAGAGACATTCTCAGAGAAGTGGCATCATGACAGTTGTATCTTCAGTACACAGCGGGAAATCTTTGAGCATCGATGCAAAGAAGGATGAGAAGAGAGTCTATTAAAGAATAATAATGAAATGCAAAGAAGCGACTGAACAGGAGGGTACGAAATGGTTGGCGATTCATCGCATGTTGTCTATTTCACATTTCATTATTGGGATGCCAGTCATTTTCTCAGTGTTAATACGGAGGCTGACAGCCGTAAGCACTGGATACCCAAAGGGGGCAGTTTGCAGGTTTCACTTTTCTCTAAAGGACATTGTGCAGAATAACATTAATATATGACTTCGATTATCACCACCTGATACCCACTGCGTATTTTTTTGTTCTCAAATCAAAGCTTGTTTTGCTTGATTATAGCTGCCGTTTGTGACCTCTCTACTGCCACCTCTGTTTGAAACATGCAAATGCAAGTTACTTGTAGGTTTATTGTCTTAATGTGGATGAGAGTTTTCTGTTCTAAATTATGGCTGAAAGTACAAGCTATAAATTCTATGCTGTCCACAGTACCTAGAGATGCTATAATGGTTGCCAGATCTTTGTCTTTGTGTTTACAGATGGACATTTCCTGTGAAATCCAGCTACTTAAATCATGAAGCTTTATTAAAAATGCACCAAAAGTTGCAGCTTTAAAGAGAGAAATGAATAGTGATTGCTAATAATGTTGTTTATGTGTGTCTGTTAACATTGCCCTGTAGATCTTGCCCTGTAAAATTTTGCTTGTGCTCGTTCTGTTAACTCGTACATATCTGTGTAAGCTCTCGGTGCTCCAGGGAAATTAATTGCAATTTATAAAAATATGCCCTGCTGTTTGCTATATGGGTTGATGCTGTATTCGTTTTGACACTTTAACAATTTCTACAACTCACTCGTCTGTCCTTCCGTGGCAGGTGGAATTGAAATGTCAAACCCCAGTGACCTTTCCTCCAGGATCCCCCGTGTGTGTTTTTGACCCTTAAAGAGCAGCTTGGATCATTAGTATCCAGCTAAGCCCTCCATAGCATTTAGATTGCCCTACACACACCCAGTCAATCGCCTCTGAGCAAGCGATCACCGGGGTTTTTGGGAGAATCCACCACAGGCTCTGTGCATTGGCCTGTGTATGACTGTGAAGTACTTAACTAGATAATTTAAGTACTGCAACACTTTTAAAAAGTTTCGTGAGAAAACATTACATCATAGAGTCTCAGAGAGCAGCTTAGCCTAGCTTTACCCAATGTTTAGCTTTCAGGCTTTGTTAGTTTTTTTATTGCTAGGTGTTACTGATCTGAAGATCTGACACCCCCGTGTGTTTCTTTTTTTTAAAGCTGGTTTGGTTACATCATTTTTCCCTCCACTACCCACAATGCCTCTGGTCATCAATTGGCACCCAGGGGACCCCAGGCCCAATTTTGAGTCCATAACCAATGAAATACCTCTGGTTACTGGTCCAGGTCTCACAGCTGATGTCTTTGAAGACCTCTGATCAGTCCAGGCTGTGTTTGGGCTTACACCCTCATTTGTAAGCAGATTTTAAAATCTTTTTCTCGTGTGTGTAGGTGAGACTGTGAGAGAATGCTGATTAATTCATTCTTATATTGGACCCACACAGAGTACAGACTTCAAAACCCGCTTGACTGATTGTCTGATTGTTATTTTAATATTATAACGTGTTCACCGCAAGGCAACGGTTGCAAGAAATTCAATTTGCTTAAGCTAATGAAGTCAACTATTTATCATACATTATTGTGAGTCACCTATGACTCAATGCTATTCCACAGTATTGCAAAGCACCATAGACTGCAGTAGAGACCCTCAGACTGCCTACTAAGCATTTCTCCCACCCAGGTTATGAACGGAACTGCAGTGACCTTCTGTGACTGAACGGTTTTTTGAATCATTGCCCGCAGCGTTGTCTTTCGACAGCCATTGTCAGTCAAATGGATTGTACTCTTCATTCAGTGATACTCTTTGTCACCTCAGATAGTTTATTATCATGATAATGCTTCTTTAATACACTTCATTTGAAGGATCCGTCATCACCCACACGACAATACGAGGGGCGGTAATGAGTTTCCAGCACTTTTGCATTAGTGTGTGTCTATGGACACAGGCGGAGGGTGACGCCACTGCAGGGGAAAGTTATGAAGTCTGGAGAATTTTCTGGCCATTATACATTAAAATTTTTAATGCGTTTTAAAATGGATTTCCTGTCTTGTGGAGCTGTGTAATTCATACAAACCGTCTTTAGGTTATGGGTCACACCTAGAGTTAAATATTCACACTCCATAAAAATCACAATGGATTTTTTGGGGTTATTTATGCAATGAGGCGATGGACAGATTGTAATAGTCATGTCATATTGATCATCGTTTCAGCAACTTAAATATTGCTTTAAATGTAGGATATAAATATAATTTATAAATGAATATTAGAAAGAGCATCAGTCTTCTTTCCTATTAGTAGCTTGTGTGTGTGCGTGTGTGTGTATGTCTGTATATTTATATGTATGTATGTATGTATGTATGTATATATGTATATATATATATATATATATATATATATATGTGTTTGTGTGTGTGTGTGTGTGTGTGTGTGTGTGTATATATACACGTATATATGTATGTATGTATGTATATGTGTACACATCGTGCCTTTGGCCAATGGAAGACTAAGCTTTCCTCAGCCGTACATCCCCTCTGTGCATGTCTATAGAAACATATAAACAGATTTGCTGTGTGGTAATCTCCTGCTCATGGCTTCTGGGTCTGTACTCCACCCCCTGCTTTCCCTGTCTCTGCCCGTTGAGCCGTTTCATGCCGTTTAATTGCTGACCTTTGTGTTGCATCTGCCCCGTGTGTCTCACTGCCTCCCGTGCTGCTTAATGATCTGAGAACAGACATTGGCTTTTCACACCCCTCCAGCAACAGNCCCCCACCCAGCCGTCGCAAAACCAAAATTGCTGTATCTCGTCTCACCCCTGCTGAAAAGACACCTTAGACTTAGGCTGGCATTTGATGTGTAGCTCTGGTGATGATCTGTTTAGCTTTGTTACAGCTAATCAGATAGCATTGACTTTATATTGATGTTCTTTGACCGAGATTAATGCTGCAGGTTAGGCTAGTTAAATAGACTGGTCACCAACAAACAGCATCCTAAATAAAATACAGTATAGATTGGAGAAGGGTGTTGTGGAGGTGAGGTACCAAATGATCACTTCCACAACCCCAAGGGTGTAAGTGACCCTGCAGATGTTTGTGGAGCCAAAACGGGTATGTGGTCATTTAGCGCAGATACTGTCCCCTCAGCACTGCTTCTCTCCGCAGCGCGTTATCCCTCTGTGACAGCAGTGGCGTATCTCTGATGAGGTGGAGAGTGTGTCTGCAGAAAGCCTCTCCTCTGGGCAGTGGATTTCAGGGGAGCTGACAGGACACACACACACACAGGCGAGCAAGCAAGCAGTCAATCACAGAGCCCTTGAAGCGTCGTCTCGGGCTTAATGTGAAGCGAATGCAATGCCTATTGATTTTCCTCCGTTGTCCGTGACTATAAATACAGATTAATAAACAACATTTTTCCAGCCGTTGGCAGCGTCCTGTCCACAGGGATGGAACTCCGGCGGACTGAGTTTCTGACGGTCGTGAGGAATGATGAAGACGGTTGAGGAGTCATTCAGTCGTCCCCATCAGAACGCTGAACACGGGCCCTCAGGGTCTCGTATCTCATATGAATGCCATTCAGTGTCAGTCACAAAGCAGACAGGAAGTAAACGGATGCAGTGTGAGTGGATTTCTTAGTGTAACGGAACAAATAAACAGAGCAGGTTCTCCTTGACATTTCCCAAATGCCTCCTCGTCACGAAGAGTGACCACAGAGATGACAGCACTGGGCAGCGACAGAGGTCTGCGTACATATGACTCGCGTCACTGCGAGACACGCCATTGGCTCTCACTTCCAAAGTTTATTCTCACGCTCTGAATTGGCAGGAACCAGCAGTTTAAGATGATAAGAATGTTTTTCCAATGTTTTTATTAACTAACAAAAACTGAAAAATGTTATTTTGAAAGTTTTAGCAACATTCAAAAGGTAACTTAAATTGTTTTAAAATTATTGCTTGTTGTAAGAACGTTTTTTAAACTTCCACTAACAACTTAATAACGTTTTTAGTCTAATGTGCAACTAAAACTTCTACCAACATTACTACAAGACTATTTTTAATAACTTTGAGAGAACTTTTAAACAACATTAGCCAATGTTCTGGGAACATGCCCTGTTAGCTAGGAAGGTGTGAATGTGAATTTTTTTCACACTCTGGGTGAAAATCTTACTTCTTGGCTGTTTCTTCAGAAGTAAGAACTTGTGTGGTCTCAGTACCACTTTGCATTGCCTCTTGGGAAATTCGGTTCAATTACATTTCCATTTTTGTTTGTTTTATTTGTAAGTTTATTCTGTCTAGAAAAGTCGTCTGTGCCTTTCATTATTATTCTTTATCTTAAAATTACATTTGTGCACTTTGTTTCTCCTGGGATTTCGTTTGTCATGCACAGATAAGACTTAAAGTACATCAGTAATATTAACTGTAAATTAACTCTTAGCAAAATTAATATTGAGGTTGTTTCAGTTTCTCTGAATCTGGCCCTGAGGATCTCACTGTTGTTTTTCTATGCAGATGCGACATGATCCAAAGACCTTCTGATAAGTTGGCATGAAGGTTTTTGGTGCTCCTGGACCCACACTGTATCCCTCTGTGTTCCATCAATGTCAGAAAAACAAACTCTCTCTAGCTAAAGTGCCGCTTTCAGGCTCCGTTTCAGCAAGTTTCTGAACCCTCTCTCTTCTACCACAACTTGCAATCACACAGAAGATTGTTTCGATTCATCACTGCCATCTGTACCACAGCCATGCTAATGATGCTCTGTAACTGTTGGGTAATGCTTTTAAATGAAAATAGTCTTTTTTTGTACTGTCAGCAGTCTCCATTGTGAATCTGGATAAGGTCCGCTTGTCCACGTTTATGTCTGATAGAAGGAAAGTTGGAGTGTCTTAAAAATACCAGCTGCATTAATACATTTTCATTCACACATTCTATAAAAGCAGTAATTGGATTTCACAGTAGTGTTAAATTAAGGTCATAATATGGGTCTAACTTTCAATACAGGGAGAGTCAACAAACTGGAAATATTTTTTGCTGTATTGATTATAATATTGACAGTTTTGGGGCCACTGTCCAGCCTGGGATCTCCGCCCCCAGTCATGAAAATCTAAATTGAGGTCTATAAAAAAAAGTATGGATTTTCAATGCAGACATGGAGGCAATTTTACCCTCTTGGTATGAATTTATGAGCCCAGGCAAAGAATATTTCCAGATATGCGAAAGCCGTCATGTTTTTAATTTATTTACCAAGGAAAACATGGTCCTCAGCATTTATGAATTCAAAAAGCGCATTGGCACTAATGCACATTTAATTGGTTTTCTCCAAGCTAAATGCTCATAAGTGCCAGTGTGTGGATATGCTATAGTGAATACGTAATGTAGTATTGGTGGTAAAAATTAGGAACAATGCTAATGTTTTTTTTTCCTGGTTGTGTTGATTTTAAGACCTAATCTAGTAAATTGCGTGATAATTGCATGTGTGCGGTACTTGCACAGGCCTGCAGTTTTGTCTTTTAAGTACAGCAGATTTTTAAATTATGACTTAATGCTTAAGAAGTGAATGCTTTTTCATTGTTATTTTTGTCACCTTTTCTCTGAAGAGTTTAAATCGATGGTTCAACCTTTATTCCAAGCTAGCAGTTAGAATTCTTATTTTTCTTCACTGTACTTATTCTCCCCTTATACTTAGTGATGATTAATAATCCAGCACGTTTTCTTGTTAGTTTGCACTTTCAGGGAGCAGAAAAACTCAGCGTATTATGGCCATGATCATTAATAGAACACTGGGGGAGTTTAGCATTTACAAACTGCTAAAGAAAAAGATAATTGTGGCTTTACTTCAGTGCAAATAAGAAAGGCCGCACAATCAATCCCTCTTCTTGCTCATAATTGGCCAAAAGTTAATGTGCATGTAGAGCACTACCAATAGCAGAGGTTGGTTGACACAAACTCCTCCCTCTGCACAAACATAAGCTAGGTCAGAATGTCACCAGAGGAGGTCTCTAGACTGAAGACAGGTATAGCATTAATAAGAGCTGGGGGTTTATTGAGACACACTGATTGACAATGTGCTGCCTCTGTGTCTGGCCAAGTTGACCTCTTATACAGCTAGAAAAAAATCTAACACTCTTCTGGTGTGTGTGTGTGAGAGAGAGAGAGAATGTGTGTGTGTGTGTGTGTGTGTGTGTGTGTGTGTTTGTCAGTAAGCATGCATTATGTATGTTTAAGGAAAAGTTTAGCAAATGCTTTAAAGCTTTTTTTTAAAGCTTTGGCAAAATGCTTTCAAATACATTATATTCTAATGTGCTTATGACAGTGTTAAGTTTAATTGTATAGCTTTCACTTGTGGAATGACCTTCACACAGTCTCTCATAATGTGCTGAAAATGAGAAAATCTTTGTGTTGTATTTGTGGGTTATAAGAATTTTTATTGAGGTTTAATTAGAGACCTGTTTTGACTTAGGACATCGTTTAGTTTTTTGTCTCAACTACACAGTTAATTCTTGTATCATGACACTTAAGATAATATCTATTTAATCCTAATTAAATAACGTCTCCTTTGTGGCTATTTGTGTCAGCAGAGCTCTGCAACTGGCCCTTCTCATTATTTTTATAACCTTTGACCTTGTTGATAAAATGTTTATACCTAGTGCAAAAAGGCCAGTGCTCTACAGCACAGGATACAACGACTCTAGCTTGTTTATTTCACTTTAGTTGGTGTGTCATTTTTTTGGGCAGTCATTTTTTTGAAAGCTAAGCAAGAAAGTTTTTATTCTTCTTTATTCATATAGAATTATAGCTGTGCTAAGCAGTCTTGATGTTCAGAAATGCCCGGAGCTAGTGAAAGTGTAAAAGGGACTGTCTAAACTGTCCAAAGGCAACATAAGAACAGCGGTAAACGGGTGTAAAAATGAAAAATTAGCACTATAAAGCTCTTTCTGAATAGACTGTTTATTATTTGCTCAATTTCAGAAATGCACGGTTGGGTGTCGACAGTTGCTCCATTAATATTCTCTAGAATGAGTCATGAAATATCAAATTTGTGTATTTTTTTTTAATCCACCAAAGCGTGTTTGTGTTCAGTGGTCAAACGAAAGCTAAAGACAAAAGAAAACAAGTAAGTTTGATGTTTCTTTGCCAGTCCATTTTTCATTGTGCAACCATTTATAAGCATATAAAGGCTCTTCAGTTCTGTATGTCCAGAAATCTGCTCATTGTTTTTACTGCAGGGCAGTAGCTGTAGAAGGTTAGTTACATAAGGTGATCAAACGCACTGAATAATCCAACCTGACCGCGGTTCCATAAGACAGCCGAGATATTTCATTCTTTTTGGAACGTTATGCTGCAGGTCACTGAAGCTCTCGAAGCATCGCTGGCCGTTTTTGTTTTAGGTTCCTATTTAATCAGGTATTATGGCAATGATTGCTCACTCTTCCCACTTATTAAACAGCTAAGGTGCAGCAAAAAGCGATTAGGGGTTGAATAATTTGCTGCACTTAGCCGCAGATGCATTTCATTACGTACAATTACTCACGCGCAAATACCGTCATTTGATTTTGTAACTGCAGTAAATGAAGTATTTCAAAAACTTCCTACATTCAGGGTTAGAGTAAACCGACAATATGTTGTAAATGATTCATCTGGCTTTGTTGCTGTCGATTCGTAGCGACATTGGAGATGGTAGTGTGGGTGTGTCTAGTGATGTGACAGCTGCAAAACGTTGAACTTTATGCAAATGAGCGATGACACTTTCTGTTAACTGCCAATAGGAGTGAAGACACTGGCGCTCGTGTCTCCAGTCTCCTCAGAGATGCAGACAAGACAGAAGAAAAATGGTTTTGTGAGCAATTTCACCGTTTTATAAGATTTGTCTCTGCCCACATGCTCACATTAGAGGAAATAAATGCGTGGAGGAGCGTGTCACAAATTCTGAGGCAGTCTGATTCATGCTTTGATAATCATTTATATTGTTCACGAAATGATGCATTATTGCGTTGCTGCAATTTAAATACAAACACATTCCCCCGCGAATCGTTTATTTATAGAAGCAAGAAAACAGATTTTCTTGTCAAAATACAGTGACATCTCATTCCCACCTGCAATTTGTGATCAGATTTTTTTAAAGCTTCAGACAGCTATGCAGCTCGTCAAAAGTATTGGGGTATTTAGTGGTAGCAATACTAACTAGCAATGGTACAATGACCAGACCAACCTCCAACAATAAACTCGCTGTTAGTAAAAAGGCACATAAGAAACAGGATTTTTTTTGTTCATAATTGGAAGGTTTTCAATCAATATCTCATAACTACGAACATCTGCTGAACCGGGGGGCCGTAAACAGCAGCACAGCGATTTTAGTTTTCATCACCATTGACCCACCCTGAAAATGATACCATGACACAATAGGTATATTATTGTGGCTGAAGTCTGTTGCTTTATGGACCCTCTTAGCTTGTAAAATGAGACCGTGGGATGGAGACCAGTACTGGCTGGAGGGAGCATTGGAAAAAGTAGAACTTTGATTTTTGGGCGAAGCCAATTTTGAAGTTTGATTGATCTATCTGATGTGCTGTAGACTTACTAAAGAAAACTGCGAAAAAAATGTTAGCCCAGCTAACATGAAACACTCTCAGGACAGTGCACACAACTTTCAGAACGCAACTTTCTGTAAAAGTTCTCCAACAGGTTTTGCAGTAATGTTAGTAGGTCGTCATTTTAATGTTATATAGCAATATAAATGTTATTCTGGAGCAGTTAGTGTAGCGTTTTACAACATTACAGAAAACATTTGAATAACATTCATTTATTCAAGCAATAACGTTAATACAATGTCCAAAAAACTATTTTTAAACCTTTCAAGGACCTTTTCAAAATAATTGGTTTCTTTTTTCAAAATAAGTTTCTTGTGTTCTTGTTTCTTAATGGAAACGTTAGGCAAACATTCATACAATATTTAATTGTGAAGGTAGCATCAGTGGGAAAGTTAAGTTTACCAAAAACTTACCTGTAAAACTTAAGACTGAGCGCTATTGGTACATCAGCCATTGAACTCTGGCTAATAAATATTCATAAGCTTATGCAATTGAATCGTTTAACTTTATATGTTTGGTTAAACTATGGAGGCCTTTACAAACGCCGTCGTTATTACTGGGAGCGTAAGATGCTTTAACTCTGTTTAGCTTTGCTGATGTATTTTGGAGAAGGAAGAGATACAGGAGACAAACGCGCAGTTTCAGTGTAACAGGACTGTGAACGGTGGCAGTAGGAGGTGCAGGTGTAAGCAGGTAAAAGGCAGTAGAAGAGGCTTCAATTAGCGGTATCGGTACCGGTGAGCAGTCAGCCGTGAACGCCGAGCCACGAGAGAGACGGAACCAGCGGCGCTGAGATCCTATCCGCTATGGGAACGAAGGACGAGCGCGTCTGACATAATGATGCGGAAAATGACAAGAACCGTTTCATATCTCCCGTCAAAGCCCGCGGTAATTGACACACAATCCGGATGCGACACACCGGCATGACACTCCGTGTCGGCGTCAGGTGACGCACGGTGCGATATGACAAGGGCTTCGGTTTACGGTGTCGTTTGTTTACGGTGCCTTTGATACGGTCTGTTGACAGATCGGTGCGCCGCCCTTGTAAAGTCCTCGCCGGTACCGCGGGTCCCCCGCGGCGTGCGCAGCTGTAACAACCCCGCGATGCGAGGCACGTGATGGATGCTGGTCGTAAACCTCCTCGCTGGTCCAACGCGCGTTGCAAGCGCGGCCCTTTTCTCTCCCCCCGCGGCAAAATGACGCTCCGCTGTACGTGAAATTGCTACCTGTCACTTCCAATGCGCGTTGATTACCGCAGCAGCGTGGGCCGCGAACGGAGGGCGATTATGTGTCTTTAAAAGCCGTTCAGCGGACGCGTCGCTTTTGTGCCGCGCGCGTCCCCGTTTCAGCGTTAATTACAGATGAGCGGTAATGGCTGCGAGATGCGCGCCCGGTCGCTCAGACCCGGTCGGCCAGCCCTTCTCGTAGGAGGCCGCGCCACCCTCCGTCACGCCAGCGGGAGAAAATGTCAAACCCACCCGTTCGCTCAGATCTGATGAAACACTGGGAAGGAGCAACAATCACCAACAGTTAATGAAATGCATGAGGATTGTGTTTTGAAACATCTCCTTCTCTTGCAGATTCTGCAGTCCATCACCGGCAGAAGACGGTGGTCTCAGATCTGACCTTCCAGACAGGCATGTCCAGCCTGATGGACTTTGGGACTCCAGACTCTTCGCTGGACAAAGGTGAAACATACACGCAAACGTCATTTTACGAGGTTTAGCAGTCGTACCGTTTCTCACAGGCTGTGATCACTCACAGCTGTGGGTAATTCATCACAGTCCTAACAGATAATACCAAACTATTGTCCTTTGGATATTTTAGCATTTCTTTCTTGTCTGCGCGACTAAAGTAATGCACTTACTCAAATTGCGAGAGAGTAATCTTCAAAGAAAACAAAAACGCTTTGTCTGATTCGTACAATGTCACCCACTGTGGGGAGGCATCATTATGAAGTGTATTGATCAAACTGGGAATTGAACTGAATCTCAATTCTTATTCTTGGAGTCCCATTTTCCAAACATAATGACGCCTGTTACTCTCTATTGCTTTTCTCCAGAGTGCTGTCTCTCTAAATCATAATCTTTATGTCTTTATCAAAACCAGCATCACAAAGAAACCAAACCACTCTCTTAGGATGATAGACGGTTATTCTTTATGTTAACCAGTAGCAAGAATAATATTTCAGTCAGGCCTGGGTGAACTCTGAACGCTAACGTACTTGATAGCCTTAGCAACATGTATTTTCTGTTTATTTTAGTTTATATTGTATTTTATTCTCGTACTGTTCTGTTCTTACTAACAACAACATACTTTTCTCTCCTTGTCCTCCTCATTTCTCTCTTTTTCTCTCCCTATATATTTTTGTCCTCTATTGTATTCATTCTTTTCTCCTCTGTTCTGTTCTCTTGTGTTTTTCATTTTGCCCTGTGAGAAAAGCATTATTGATGTTGTGCTTGCTGTCAGTACTTCATTACTCCCAGCCGAGCCGTAAATTGTTTTGAAAGATAAAGCTCGCTCTGCCAGGCAACTGTATCTATGCAGTTCAGCGCTTCAAAAATAAAAGCACACTGATCTGTTAGAACTGCTTTAATGTATTAAATTCATTACTTTCAGCCTTGTGTGCTTATACACACTCAGCGATGTGCAACACCCCCCAGAAAACAACAACAAAAACATCTTTGTTAAACATTTCCTGATGGACACAAGTACGTTTATTAAAAAGCAAGAGGTTTTTGGAAACATCCAATATGATATTCATACTCATTCAGTCTGTAAACACCATGTACCTCATTGTATGAAACAGTCCAGAGTTGTTTGTGTACAAACAGGTCGTTTTTTTACCAGCATGCACTCTGAACTCAGCAGCGGTGTCTCCTGGTCTTTAAGAGTGAGGGATAAAAGGAGAGATGAGTCAGTGCTGAGATCCTGAGAGCCCTTGAATCCTTCTACCTGCCTGTTTTTGAGACCGACACTCATTTGTAGGTTGAAGTTGGTGCTCTGGTAGACGGCGGGCCCGTATCTTCCGGGGGGCTCCATTAGCTCCAAGAAAGAGCAGACACTCATCCGGCCCTTTATCTGACAATATGTCCCCCAGACGCTGCTGCAAGGAATTATGGGATGTGGAGAATAGATGGTAGAGACAGTGTGTTAAGAAGTGAAAATACTTTTAGCCAAAGTACAAAGAGCAAGTTTTGGTATGAACTGATGTCACACTGGCTGTTGACATCTGGTGAAGGAATAGGTGACTCAGAAATTCAGCTGAACTTCACGTTGTTCCCTGTGACTAGAAATTTGAAGTATATGTTGAATATATGTCAGCATGCAGCTATAATGTCCTACAGGTTTGAAATAACCTGAAGATGACAGATTTTTTATTTTTGGGTAACGTTGTTGTAACAATCTTGGTTTCACCATTAGATGGAGCTGTAGGGCCGCTGAATTGAAACTCACCTGCGTTCTCACCTGATGGGAAAATATTTGTCCCTCCCCCAGCCCAATGAATGTGCCTGTTTAAACAAGGCTGGGAAAAGCAGTGTCAGTTTCCTTTTAAACTTTCTGCTCTTTATATTGTGTGTGTGTGAACAGGTAGTGAGGCTGTAGAGGGGGTGGGGAACATCAGAAACGCCCTAAAGAAACTCCCAGAACAGGTACACAGAGACGTAACGAGAAGCAGGCGGTTCAAACTTGTTTACGCTCACATGGCAACACCTTTCCAGTAACCAGTCAGAGCAGAGCACACAGGCAGTAGGAGTGAACTTGTGTGTGTGTGTGTGTGTGTAACAGGGAGTTTTAGTTGTGTTTGCTTGCTATGAGAAGCGACACCAGGGCTGACAGTGGAGCCCACTGGAGCCAGTACTGTGGTGGACATGAGGTCTGAAAAAGAAGAGGGAAGACCAGGTGAGTTTTAGACAAATGTTAGAGTCGTACCGCACCAATGATTCATACAACCAGATGGGCAGGCATGTAAATCTCAGCATTTGACTGGATTTGTCACATGTGTTAGCATGTGTTGGCACACATGTAGTAAATCGGGTGACATGCATCACATTTTTGCCAGTTTAACTTTAGGTTCTGTTAAGGATGACCAAGTTTTTGACTTTTAGGCACAGAAAAGGCTTTTAACTTGGGATTTGTAGAATTCTCAGTTCAGTCTTTAATTTTCTGTAATTTCGGGCAGCACTGTATGATTTACCCGGTCTGACGTGGAACTTTTTACCCAGTAATCAGTTGTAATGAGGTCAGTGACACACGTGATGTTTGTGAGAGCGTGTAATGATGGTCATAAAGTCAGGGTCTGACATCACGTGACATCACAGGGTCTATTAATGCCACAGAAAGCAGAGATTTGACCAGATATTTGTGCAGCATTAATCTGACCTGTAATCTGTCACAATAATCTGCCTCACATTGTTAGCGTGCTTGAGTGAAATGTTTTGCTAGGTTGGGATGCTTGAAACAAACAGCAATGTTTTAAAATGCCATATTTTTCAGGAATAACAACATGCTAATGTCCACCTCATACTGTAATTTTCTAAAAATATTAAGGTGGGATAGTCAATGTGCTGTATTTTAGCATTAAAGCACACTATAGCTTTATTTTTATTTATTTTGGAGTCAGTGTATTGTTTACTTTTGAAATGGAAACATTTTGAAATGGAGATGTTTCCCAAGCTTGTTGTAATCTCTGGGATAAATCCATTTGGCTTTGTGACATTTTAAATTCTTTAGAATAATCTCCCATTGGTTTAGCCCGTGATGCAACAGGAATACTCACAAAACCATCAAAGCTGATCCTGAGTCAGCCGATAGTCCAGCGCCTGTGGCGTCTACCAATAATCCCTGTGTCTTTTCCACACCCCGCTAAATCAACACCATGAGGCTGATCTTTACACTCCTTATTCAAAGTCTAGCAACAGTCCAGGCACAAACTTATGGATTACGTTTCGCCGCTCGTGTTTGTACAGCTGTCGTGATCGAGGGAGGAAAGTGAATCAAAGTTTGGTTTATTTAATGTCAGACTGCCGTACGTTGCCTTCACTATCTGCTGAAGTTAATTATTTAAATGAATAGCATGCGAGTCTGCGATAATCGGGACTCAGCTGTGTGTGTGTGTGTGCGTGTGAGCAGAGTTCTTAAACACACACTTCCTGACAGACATTGTGAGGATTCTGTATGGAAGCACAAGCACTCTTTGATCACGTCTATATGAATATGCAACTTCGCCTTTCGAAATCTTAAGGGTTGGGAGCGGTGTGTTGTTTGCGCTATGAATGATTGAATGTTATTGTGTTCTTTAACCTCTCCTCAGGGCATTTCCACTGGTGCTCTTTTGAAATCTGCCAAACAAAAAAAGGGAAAAATTAGATCCTGTTGTTACGGGTTGTTTTGTGTTTTGCGGGTTTATGCCATTGTTGTAGTTTAAATGCTTGTACATATAGCTGAAATGTGCAATGCTTTAAATGCTATACACATATAACTGAAATGTGTGTGCTGCATGTATGTGTTTGTTCTGAAATGGTTTAAATGGTTATTTTATGTGTTAGTCAAACGTTATTTGAATTGAATTATTGGTGGCAAGTGTATAAAAAATACTCAAAGGAAAAATCGGTGTAAATTATTTTTCTGTCAATTTTTTACAGTAGGAAGAATTACATGTAAACATTCATACTTGTATGCATCAGTATTTTTCTGCTAAAACATTTAAATAAATGTATCAATATATGAAAAAGTTTTAAGGCTAAATCAATGTATATTTAAGAGCATTTTTATATATATAATCCACAGGAAGTTCTTTAACGTTTAATGCATCTGAGTTTTTATTACTTGGGCACATTTTTATTAATCTGTAGATCTGACTTCATTCAGAATGTTTACCCGTTAGTTTCATAGCGCATACACCTGCTAGCATGCGTGTTTGTATGCATGCTCATAGTCTGGTGTTATTCTGAGAGTTCTGTGCCATCGGTGCCAGCAGGGTTTGGCGTAACCTCAGCAGCTCTCTGATCTACTCTGTGCCTGTGGTTGCGCTCCAGATAGACGAGGATAATGAGTTTGACCCTTCAAGTCCACACTGCCAGATGGTTCTGTCACACTGTGCCCTTCGCTTCCAACCCCAAAAGTACAAACTACAAGTTCATACTACAGCTCACGGACATGTTCCGCCCTGCCAAAACCCTGTCTGAAGCTGCAGCGCCGACAAATGCTACAATATGCCGCATTCTGTCACCTCAGCCAAGTTCACGAGGGTTTTAATGCGAGACGCTTTCTCTGTTAAGTGTGGGCGTTATGTAACGGAGCGAATGATGCGTCCTGAACAAAACCGAGACAACTGTCCAACATAATTGTGTTGCTGCCAAGCTAAATGACTGCCCATGAAGTGCTTGTATTTCAGTATCAAAGGAGAGCATATGCGAGATTAGGAGGACAAACAAAACTGTACTGTAGTAACAGAGATCTGTATATTTGGCAATTTGATGGTTTGCATAAATTGCATAAATAGTTAGATGGACAACAAGTAGGAAATCCTGTCAGTGCATTCGGGCAGAGTGATTGGACGAACGTTTTTTGTTCATGCTCTTTCCACAGCACATATATATATATATTTAGACCACTTAATCATTGCCATCAGGTCATGAAAAGACTTTTTAGCATAACAAAGCAGTATAACAAAATGTTTCTGGAAAAGTTTGACTACCCTGCCGTTAAATTAAAGCCCATAGTTCATGTCAGACAGGGTAATGACTGGTTGATAGGAAAGTTGATCTAGGAACTTAAGTTAAGCGCTGTGGTATAAGCAAGGGATCAGGGTTTGCTGGTTAACATGGCCTCAGTTGGCCCCTGCTAGTAGATGCTGTAACACCATCTGGTTGCAAAGAGCATCTCAGTACACAGAGGAAATACAGTGTTTGCAAGCAATTTATTTAAATCACAAAGAACATATTATATTAGACATTATATCAGCGTCTGAGTCTTTTCTCTTAAATGTGTAAAATAGCTGAAGATTTTCTGTGTCAAAATAATCACTAGCAGGTCGCTTTCTCACAGGTATTGTGTGTAGACATATTTGGGTATAATGTTGCATTGTGATGCCATTCAAATGTGTGTGAGTACATTTTGTGTCCGTCCGGTGGCATGGCCTGATCTGTTCTTAATGAAAGTGTGAATCAATTACCAGCTATCTCCAGTTGGCATGGGCAGTCTGAAGTTGCTTGCAATTTAAACGCTGAACAATTAATTCAGCACAGCTGTTACCCACAGATATCCACTCACAGAAGACTGGTAGCACACACACATACACAAAGTTCTCTTTTGCCAACACGAGTACAAAAGTTAATACGATTTTGCGCAGACGTCACACTCTACATGTGTTCCTAAACCTTTTTTTAAATCTCAGAAGTGTGCTACACCCAAGTCAGCCCCATTTGCTCAAGCAGAGTGCCGCCCCCAATCTCTCCACATAGTGGGAGACGTGTAATGCGTTTTCATGGATGTAATTTGCTGCTGGCACAAATAGCCAGATCACAGTACAGCCTCCCACCTATAATAATGCTTCTATCATAGGTGCAGATTTAGAAATGTCATTGAATGCTATTTTTGATGGAAGCTCCTTTGTTGGTCTTTAGAAAGTGCTGAGGGTATTTTTTCTGCTATATTGGTGGGATATTTGGGTCACACTGGTGTTTTTTTTATGTGGTGCGCTCATATTTTAGCCAGATTAATACAACTGCCTTTGAGTTATGGATTTTGGTTGATGTATTAGTAACTAGTTCATTTTTAATGTATGGCAGTTGTTGTATGAAACTAATTTAGTTCTTCCAAAAAAATGAGATATTTGGCTTTTCTCTAAAACATTGTTTGCAGTTTTATCTTAAATTTAAAAGGCAAGACTGCTAGTTAGTCCTGGTTTACTGCTGGAGGACCGGTGTAGCTATGTAGAACAGTATTAACCTTAACTACTTTTGTAATTTTGTGAAGCTAGTCCACCAGCATAGTGTTAGTAGGTGAAACTGGTTGACCATGGAAATCTTGCTAGTTAAGATTGTTATCCACCTAACAATTTTAAGTTTGTAAGTAGGTTTCCTTATAATAACAAAATAACAAAAATGTTCAAAATGTTATTATGAAAGTTCTGCGTGTGTTCTCTGTTAGCTGAGCAGCTCTATGGATTAGCTTTCAAAATTCAACCTTCTGTATGCTAATGACAAGTTTTGTTGTTTTAGCTGGGCTGTTGTTGAAAAATCATAAAACGTGAAATGTTAATTCAATTAACCTTTCATATTCGTTTTGTGCGTTAGCATGCAAAACAGCTCTGTGACTGACAGGAGGTCAGCGCCACCAGATTCGCTGGAATCAAATGAGATCAGAGTATTGAGCTCTCCCTCCGCCGTCCGCAGACCAGAGCCGTGATTGTGCTTCTGTAATTTAGTTCTTAGCCTGAGAGGCATTAGCAGCGTGAACCATCAGATGAAGAGTGGCCCTTATCATCAAGGCGCCAACCTCTGTGGTCTCCCACAGCAGCCCACATATCACGTTCTTTGCCTGTAATTTATAGCCATAATCACGAGTCGAACCGCTTACTGGGAAGGCAGTTATCGGTCCACGGGGACCTATATATATATATATATATATATATATGCCAATAGCTGGCCTTCTTAAAGCATGTGAGATCTGTTGAACACCACGCGGTGAAGTCCTTATATCTCATATGAGGCAGCACAAATGTGTGTCTTTGTAGATGGATGGATTCATGGCACCAAGGGGTCAATACAGTAATGAGCCTATTAGTTTCTGAAAGAAGAACACAGTAAGTTTGGTCTTGTTTCCTAGTAAAACATGCAGAAAATGAGCTCAATTTACTTACGAAGCATTAAAATGTTTCAAAGGCTACATCTGAATTAAATGTATTTTACTTTCCCCCTTTTTTCTTGGTTTAGGCATAATTTTAAGAACCTTTAGTGAGCTTTACTCTTAAAACAAGCAGTTTACTCCTGAATTGTTTTATGTTACATATATTTTTTAAATGTATAACAAGATAAAAATCCGTGTTTATTTGTTTTGTGAGCAAAAGCTAGAGAAAAACAGATTTTTAAGACTCCTCAGCACAAACTGTCACGTCTACAGGAAGACTTCCTTCCCGGTTTGAAAAACACGGTAATACTCTGAGAAAGATTTAACAGCGGTAGAAACCTCCCTCAGGAGAGCTTGTCAGAAATGCGTAGGACGCGTACCGTACAGCTCCTGTATTAGCTGTGAACCTGCGCTCTCAATCGTAGAACGCATGTGATAAAACATTTCACAGAGATCAAAGAGGACCTTCGGAAAAACACTGAAGAGTGTGGATTCAGTTTAATCAGATATTCTGTTTCAGGTGTTATCAGGTCACTTACTCTGAATCACGCATACTTTGTGTTTCTCTGCCGCTCACGCATGGTGATCGATGATTAAAACCACCACGAATCTCCAGCGATGACGTCTAACTGGCTGCGTAGATGAAAATAGCGGTGGACTCCCAAACATTTTAATTCACTCCCAAAATGGACTCTTAAATTCAACTTAATCTTGGGATTTAGAGCTCCATAGACGGACATATCAAAGCTAGTTTGGGAAATGCATTGTGGGAAAATTCTGTGCCCACGTCTGGAGGAAATGTTTTACATTTTTTATTAATGGATTATTTGGACTTACATGGTTGATTTGACTTGGACAGTCACAGTAAATCTTCTGTTGATTCATGTTAAATCCCTTGTATTAAAATACTTCTGTATTGCGCTGGCCTGGACATTTTTCCACTGTTTTTACATAAAAAATGCATCGCTTGAGGAATGTCCCTTGAATATCTAGAACATTCCATAAATCCAGACATCCCTTGAGATTTGAAAAGTATGCCACAGCCCGGAGACACCTGCAACCTCTTCATCATTGACCTTATGTGGGCTGCTCTGGGCAGAAATTGGTTGGGGCCATTGGGACCCCAGAACTTGTGGCAACAAGCCTTATAAAACACCAGCAAGCAAGTCTCCTTCCTTTGTGTTTTTTTGGGAAATATAAAGACCAACTTACTGATTTTCCTCTCATAAATACAGCTGCTTTTGTTGCACACCGCTGCGTTGTCTACGCTGAGTTCAACTGGATGAAATTTTTGAAGTTTTAAAATGCGGTACTTTTAAAAGTTGCCCAAGATCGCTGGTACAGTTTTTTTGAAAGACTCTTGGAGGTGGTTGTACATCAAAACTTGTCTGCAGATCGGTTGGAACATGCATTTAGGGTTTGTATAGGGTTCAACCCTTTACAAAATGGTTTATCACAGAACCACAGAACCGCAGGCAAAATACCGTCAGAACTGAGTCAGATAAGGACAATCTGTGCCGAAGAAAATATTGCTGTCGCTGCAAGTTTATATAGCTGGTCGTTGTGATCCTTTTATGTGGCATCAGACAGCAGCGCTGAGATTTTACTGGCCTATTAAATTAAGTCCTCTTTCAGTTTTATGAATGTGAAAGAATAAAAGTTAAACACAGATTCAATTAATGGCATTTAGTGCTTCCTGTTGACCTGCCTGATTAAAGTCTGAATAACAGCCTTTACAAATAAACATCGACCTTGTAACTTTGTTTTTTTGAATGCAAACTTAAATATGTTGGGTTGAGGAAAACAGGTATTTTTTGCTGTCTATCTTTGTGTATGCAGACTTATTCAAAACTTGGCTTCTGATGGATTAGTTGAGCTTCGATTTATTCCACACAAAGGCACAGAAGCAAAGAGTTAAATGATTAAGTTGGGTTTTCAGATGATAAGTGAAGAGGAGAGATGACAATGCTCTGCATCGATTGAATGCTTTTGTGTATATCGGCCTTAGCACTTCACACAGAAAGACTCAGAAATGCTTTCAGCTTTTATAAAGTTCACACCACGTTCCTCACAGATTTGTGTGTGTGGTGATCTATGATTTATGTGCCTCTTGTGATGAACTCGTATTTCAACTCGGTCATGATGACTTAAGCGGTGAATTTGAAGGCTGTTATAGGGTGAATTAGACACATGATTACAGCTTCTAACAAACGTTCTAGTTAAAATAGTTGATAAATGCCTATAGTTCTGGTCCTGGATGCTGATTGATTAATACAACATTTCAGCTAAACTACAGTTTATCACAAAACAACAATTTACTAGTAATGTGTACAGTGTTTTGTTTTTAATGTTTTATGTTGTAGCTCTTTTAAAAATGACAACGAGGCACTTTGTATTTTGTGTGTTTTGCCTAATAGTGGCTTTTAACTATGGCTAGATTATATAATATAGTACAGCCTGTCAAATTGCATTGCCTAAATTTGTTGTGACTATAGTTAATCTGCTGCATTGTTTGTTATAATTGTGATTTTTGCATGTCCATTGTAGGAGGTGATATCTTTCTAAGTAGCCCACAGCGAAGTGGGAAGACTGCACTATAAAACAATATTGATTTTGCTCATTGATTGTGACATTGATTCAATATTGATGCCATTGTTGTATCTTTTGGCACACAGTAAGAACAAACTGAATTGGGTTCTAAGTGCTTGTTTCAGCGTCAGAGATCAACATTAATATAATCACTGGCTGTTGAAATGCGCTTTGTTTGTTGTTAGAAACTTTGTTTATATTGTAATTATGGAGTTGCCAAACAGAGTTTTGAAGTTTGGAACTTCAATCTGTGTAATATTTTAATTCATACTTTTGCCTCCTCAGCTGAAGAGTTTGGCACAAACCAGCTGTACTGCTTCTCCAGCACGGAGCTACACGGTTCTCTTACAAATCCTGGTGGTAAGCCAGCAATCCGGGCCTGTGCCGGGCTCAAAGCGCTACAACAGCTGGCCCTAGTGCCCCAAATAAGTCTCCTCCAAATTAAACAAATGAATAAGCGGCTTTGAGCCAGAAGGCAACAGCATGAAGAATGTCACTTTTCAGGAAAACAGAGCTTCCTGTGCCATCAAGTATCTCCAGTTGTTTGCCTCAGCCTGCTAGCAGGTGCAGACATTGACCAATAGCATGTCGCTCTCTCTGGCTTATCTGCGGTGCTGCAGACGGTCAGCTTGTCAACAACAGACTGAAGAAAAGTCCAAAGCACCTGCCGCTATCTGGACTCTCGCCGCCGGCCTCCTATCTCAGCCTCGTTCTTGGTTTTAAGAGCACGATCACTTTCAAACGCCCGCTATCAAACTGTGGTGTTAGCGGGTTGAAGTGATTTAATTGTCAGTTATATCTTGAAGTGCTCTCATCGGTGTCACATTAAAGTGGAGGCCAGATACAGAGTGCGCTGCTTATGTAACCATTTACCTAATCAGTCATTTTTGTGCTTTAAAATGAGATCCATTTACCTCAGCAAAACTAAATTGCATTGAGATTATAGATTTGAATTAAGGTCCAATGTATTAGAAAATGTATATAAATGTATTTTTCTTTCCTCATTGGCAAAGAGAATTTATATTTGTTTTAAATTTATTATAATTTTATTATTTATTAAATTTATTTTTGTTTTAAATGTAAACCTCATTTAATTGTGTTGGATTTGTGCTTAAATACCTAGTACAATCAGTCAGTTTTTTGGCTGTGTGCTAGCTTTGAAAGCATCTGTATGCTAGCGTTCTGTTAAATGTTGTCAGACATTTCCAACAAGACGCCCTGCAGAATTAGATCCCCCTCTAGCTACCACCACCTGCAAGTGATTATGGCTGTGACATCACTTAAATCCCATTGGTTTTTTAAAATACTGAGAGAGGAAAAATGTCAGCAATGATTAAAAACTGCACTTATCAGGTGATTTTCTTGGAGTCTTTAACAAGAAAAAAACTTCTTGCCAGGTACAAAAAGCAAACTCAATCCACAAAGTACATTTAGTTGCTTTTAATATTTTATGCAGTTTTGCTCGAGCTAATTTATTTTGCTACATGGATATTTAGATACCAGAACTGCTAAACAACAGAAAACACTGATTTTAAAAATGATTTTCTTGCGGTGCACAAACAGTTGCAAAATGTGGTTTGCTGTTATTGCGCCCACGGCGAGATGCGTTTACATTACCATGTTGCACTCCAAGCAAAATAGCTCATTAATTGTATTGATTGCTCGTGATAAATGCTTTTGATTCATTTTATCCCGGTCCCATTCATATCGTCCGGACCGCAGTGTGGCTGCATTATGGTTTACAGTTAATTGAATTCTATTACTTGACAAGCTCTCTCGTTTCCCTTGAAAAAGATTGATGTCAGCCTGTTGCCTGGTAATGCAAAGCACGTTTAGCGAAGGCCTCCGTTTAATTTATTCATTTAGCGAGTGTATCAGCGGGAGCCGAGCACACCTGACCGACTGTGACTCATTTACATTACAGTCGTGACTTATTGATGTTCCGTGAATTTCCACGACATTAAAGGGACAGGACTTATTTAAATGCTGACAACAAAAACTCTCTACGTGAGCTTTTGAGAGCGCTTTTCGCTGCGGTTTATGGGCTCTCTTTGTGAGATATGGGCCTTTTTTTCATTCAAAACAAAAAGCCACCACTCTTCCGCTCATTAAAAGAGTCTCTGGAACATTTTCTTCCTCTGTGCCTCTCGTCTTTCAGTGCCGTAACAGTTTTGCTTTTGTATTTGTTGATATTTTGCCAATTACCGCTGTTTTCCTTTAAGAGGGCCTGTGTCCTGCTCTTGTTGCCGTGGTTTCGCTCTCAGCTTAATGTGTTTCTGAATCCCTCGACTCTGAAGAGTCTTGAATACTGCACAGAAACCGTCTCAGGACCTGAAAGACTCTTTATTCTGACGTGTTTATTGTGATGCTGTGTTTGTCTGTGATTTGAAAAAAAAAAGCATAAGTTAAGGAATAAGTAAAAAAAAATACCATAAGCTTTATGTGCATTATGTGTTTGTCAAAAATAGTGCTGACATCAGTTTAGTTTACATTGCCTCCGTATCTGATTCAGTTTCAAATCCAATCTTTAGCATCTTTAACGGTTTGCACTGTGTTTTTTTGCGAGTGATCCGATCTGTTTGTTCTGTCAGTGTAGTCAACATCTGGTGTATCTACATCGGTTGCTATAGTAACAATGTGAGGATCAGCACGACGCCAGGAGATTTTCTCATACAACCGCTAAGAGTAGCTGTCAGTGTGGAAGGAGAGGATGGGAAGCTAGAAATTTTGTTTCTGTTTATGTCTGTCACGACATCCAGCTGAACTCACAAGACACGTAAGAAAACAAGTGACAGGTGTCTTATGCCTTCATGCCTTACAAATGTGATGCGCGTTGAAAACCGCTGCCTGCGTCACTCATCGGTGTTTACTATTCAGTGAAGTTTACATAGTGTTGTATGTGAGGGTAGAGAGATCGTAAATGGCTGTTCACGCAGCACGTGCGTCAGTAAATCAGTTTAAAACTCGTTCACACTGAGATTAATTACGAATTAGATTTTATTTGATTTCAAACCGGATGTGGTTTGGCTCTGATTTGTGAACATCAAATTTCACAGCCAGTCTGAACATCTGAGTTTCACCTCAGACGTAACTGAAGAAACATTTTTACCTCAATCTGTATCTGTGTTTCTCCTCCTACAGTGTTGCTGAGGGAGGAGGTGGCCCAGTTGCAGGAGGAGGTGCATCTTCTCAAGCAGATGAAAGACATGTTGAGTAAAGACCTGGAGGACTCTCACGGCGGCTGCTCGGCCGACACGCTCTCCGCCGCCGAGCTCAGGGTGCAGCTGGCTGAGAAGGAGCAGGAACTGGAACGTGCCAAGGAGGCCCTGCAAGGTCTGAGGCCCAATCACACAGCCAATATAGGGGGATTACTGGAGAAATCCCCCCCCATGAGTTCTGCCCCAGACACACCAATACAGCCTGAGTTTACCCAGTATCATTGTTTCTTTAATAACACACAGGAAATCATTCCTAGTTGAAGTTTGTCTAGAAATCTTAGTTGTTCTGTAGTTTCCTGAAAAACGTTTAGGCAGTGATGAGGATGATATTTTTAATTAATATTACAATAGTTTAAATAATGATATAACCTGTTATCTTTTACAACTAACCAAACCCACATAACACCCTCAACCATTAACATTGATATTACAGTACAGTAGGAAAAGTACAGTGTAAACACTGTATTTATACAGTGGAAATGTATATATTTATATATATATGTAAATACAGCGTTTACAGACCAGTTATTTCCAGTGTATAAATGTATTTTTTATACAGTGGAAATGATTAATGATGTATCTTCTAAAACATAAGAACAGGAGACAAATTAGGTAATTACAGTAAATAAATGCAGCAACACTGTTCCTGTACATGCAAAAGATACAGATCGTTTAATCTGTAGACAGATATTATGTGTCTCATTTTTACATCCTAACCTTGATTTTCAAGAAATTGCACACAAAAAGTCTTTTTATTTCACATCTATCTCTATCTCTACATCTATATATCTCTGAGTCTTTTTTCAAGAAGATGAAAGAAATGCCCTGAACTGATATTCAGAGCATGTGTGAGTTTCTTATCTTATCTTATATCTGTTTATCTGAGGTGTGTATTTGAATGCTGTGTGTTTAAGGCACTTGTGTAAACAGAGGCCGGTAAATTCATGTTAGTGGAGTCAAGTGTTGACCATGTCAGGTGCCGATCGTACTGTAGTTATTTAATGTAAATATGTGGACGTTGGGAGATGTTTGGATATATTGTGAATTTGAACTCAGTTTCCCTCCTTTCACAGAAGCTACAGAGTAACTACAGATTCATGAAATATATATTTTTATGGTTAGATTTGATGAGTTGAATGTTCATTTATACTTTTTTACATCAGAAATTTCTAACAGAAATTCAGAGACATCAGAAATTTCTAACAGTATCTGATAGATAGATAGATAGATAGATAGATAGATAGATAGATAGATAGATAGATAGATAGATAGCAATCTGTCAGTATTCACAGTATCTTATGACATCATGTTTCAGTCTCTACATGTCTCAAACATGCAGTAACAGTGAAAATTGCAATGTGGTGAGTAAAACAATGATCAAAACATCATCTAATAGTTTTCCGAAATACTATTCAAGAGGTTAGCGCTGCGCTCAAAACTGTGACACACTTACTTTACGTTAGGTCAACCCTGTTACTTGATGGTAATGTAACACTCGTAGTATCTGAACAGAATCTGGAACAACCAGACAGTCTGTTAAAGAGACAGACAACATCAAAAGTGTTTAAGGCAAACAAGCAGCTCTTTTAGGTGCTTGTGTAGAAAAATGGACTGAGGAGGCAGTGAGAGGAACAGGCGACAGGTGGTTCTGTGCATGTGTGTGAATGAGTGTTAGAAGCTCTTGTACAATAGTGGAGAAACGGGTTCGACTGTTAGAGGATCGAGAGGGAATCATGTTTAACTGAGGGGGAAAACCCAGCTAACAGTTTTATATTGTAAGAACATTCTTGTAACGTTTCCATTAAGCAACAAAAGCAGAAACATTCAAATTGCTCGGTTTTAGTTTTAGTTGTGTATTAACATTATTAAGTCTATAATGTTTTTTAAATGTCCCACTAACAACTTAAGATTAACGTTTTTAATATAGGATACGTTTAACGTTAAAAAGATTTGCTAGTGTTACTGCAAGACCCTTTTGGTTAACTTTAAGAGAACTTTAATGTTCCCTGTTAGGTGGAAATATCAATTTATGCACAAACTAAATTAATTATTTAGATATATACTTTAGTGGTATATTCTGAATCCATATGCAGACACTCTTTAGCTTTATAGAGTTGCCAACGATCAAAGAAGTATTTTTTGGTGTTTATGGATCGCAAATTCAAGCTGACAGTGTAGCCTAAAGACCTGAGAGCACTAAGACGCTCATAAAATGCTCATTAGTTACTGAAAGTTACGGCTCACTAATTCTTTCTAATTAAACTCGTTAAAGTGTGTGAACTTAATGTTATTTACAACAAATAACAAAAACGTCTCCATTGCTTGTGTGGGAGATTTATAGTGGAGCATGGCGCCCCCTGGGGGCTGTTTTCGGCAGTGAATGCTACACCATTAGATACATTATTTTATTTGTCATTATATGAAACTGATTTATACTGACAATATTAAAACAAAAGACCAAAATAGTTGTGAATCCAACATTAAAAGATGTCCAGCTGGGCAGCAGCCTTTTAGAATTGAACACAATATACTTTGTACGTAAACAGAAGAATCTGTTGCTTTGCATATGTAGATTTTTATCTGATAGACAGACAGGGGTCAGTGCACAACTCCCAGATGTGTGTTATTCAAGGACACAAAGCCTGTTTTTGTGTGACAGCACGCTGCAAAACAAACATTGTTTACCAGTAAAAACACCTAAAAGTCTTTTAAACAAAAAACATTCACCCGAGAAGAAAATTTGATGGTATTCGGAATAAAATGTATGTATGCTATTTATATACACATCATGAACCTCATAAAATGTCATGTTTAAGTAGAAAAAAGCAATTTGCTAATGAGTAAATATATTTATCTCATTTTAGATGTTTACTAGAATGCAAGACAGAAATTGTACCTGAGTCTAATGATGGGTTTGTGTGTGTGTGTTTGCGTGTGTGTGTGTTTGCAGCTATGAAGGGGGACCGGAAGAGGTTGAAGGCGGAGAAAGCTGATCTGGTCAGTCAGATGCAGCAGCTGTACACGACACTGGAGAGCCGTGAGGAGCAGCTCAGAGACTTCATCAGAAACTACGACCAGCACAGAAAGGTGACGTGCATTTATTGCATGTACCACCACTGACAGTCCAAATAATGACCAGCAGTAGCACATGTTATGCGTGTGTGTTGTTATGCACAGAAGCATAATGGCAGCAGTGAACAGTGTGTGTGTGTGTGTGTTTAATGATCTGCTGACCATGTGCTCCTCTGCAGGAGAGCGAGGACGCAGTCAAAGCTCTGGCTAAAGAGAAGGACATGCTGGAGAGAGAGAAGTGGGACCTGCGCCGACAGACCAAAGAGGCCACGGAACAAGCCAGCAGCTTACGCTCCCAGATAGACATGAAGGAGAACCGAATCAAAGAGCTAGAAGCAGAGCTCACCATGGTGAGATACCATCTCAAAAATCCACCTCCCACGCCGCCATAACACTTACACCACTTATCCTGGCTTAACTTATCCACTTATCTGGGCTTAACTTATCTTCTATGGATGATTTGATGTCTAAATTACCCTTTTGTTACTGCAGATTTTTTAGCTTTGACATTCATCCGTTAAGATTCATCACCGCAGATGGACCACGACACGCCAACTGGTGCATTGTGCGATTTAAACAACATTTTGCTGGATTGGCACAACTGTGTTGCGACATGCGTGTAGTCGCATGCAATCAGACATAAATCCCTGTGAAGGGGCACATGGCTTTAATAGCATCATTACTCACTTCATCTGCCAAATCTGCCCTGCTTTGCCTGTGTGCCCCACCATTACATATACTGTAAACACACACACGCTTAAGCAAGCTAATGACTCTGATGAGATTTGATTCCCGCTGAGGTTTTAAAATCTAGTGTTTATTCCTCGAGGCAATTTGTGGATTAAGATGTTTGCAACATTTTTTTTGTAGATGCACAAGAAATCTTTTTAATTGAAAAAGGAACGTATGAACGTTTCTGCACTGTTTGTAGGTCACTGACCAAACGCTTATCTGAGAGGGTAAATTTGATAGATTTTTCTGTACTTAAAGAAACAATAGGCAGTTTCAAAGAAGCTAGCAAAGAGACAAGTAGGCTATCCTATCATAGCATTCAGAACAAATGCAATGATTGGATGGTCATTTTATGGCCCTGCGCTATCCACACAAAATATATAAATACATTCAGATCACTTAGTTATTGCTTTCAGAATCTAAAGAGACTTTAAACCAGCATAACAAACACCTACCCTGTGAATGAAAAAATGAAAATGAAAACCTACCCTGTTTTCAAAGTCACGTTTTCTTGCTTCCAACTAACTTAAAACTCTCTTGCTTAAAACTCTCAATGTGTATTTCAGACACAAACTTTTGCCATTCATGCTAGTTTAAGTAAAACATCGAGTACTTGAAATTCTTTGAAATTCATGTCATTTTTCAGTTCATCTTTTTACTTCAGTTATTGATTTTTTTACACACTGCTGAGAGAAAACAGGAGACAGTGATCGCCATGGCAACCGCAACAAGCATTATTTACAGATCCATTTTGCATTTTTATTTTGCTCCAGCGTTGCTTGTTTAGACTCAGCGGTGTGAAGACGCATTAGGACTTAATTATGTGTGTTGTGTTTGTAAACATCCTCAGGCCAAGCAGTCTCTGGCCACCCTCACTAAAGACGTGCCAAAGCGTCACTCTGTGGCCATGCCGTCAGAGCCGGTGGTGAACGGCAGTCAGGAGTGGGTGATGCAAGCGGATCTTCCCCTGACGGCAGCCATCAGACAGAGTCAGCAGACGCTGTACCATTCCCACCCCGCCGACAGGCAAGGTATAGCCGCACACATGCGTGCAAACACACAATATGTGCATCACACAACCGCATGTTCTTCTTGTAGAGAATATATAAGATATTCTTAATGTTCCAGCCTGGTGCTCGCAACCTCAAGGTTATGGCTTCGATCCTCTGATATATAGCTTGAATGCATTGTAGCAAGTCCACCTAGCGCTGCTCTCTTTCACCTCCGCAGCTGCTTTGAGGATCAGCCCCTGTCACTCCCGCCAGCCCTCCATCATCTCCGACGCCTCGGCTGCCGACGGCGACCGCTCGTCCACCCCGAGCGACATCAACTCGCCCCGCCACAGGACTCACTCTCTCTGCAATGTAAGAGCTGCCTGGCACCCCCGACCAAGTAATCACCCTTCCCAACTTGTTTTTATCTCCACCTTCACTCTTCTGAAATATTCAGTCCCTGCGCTGCTCATTAGCGTGGCTTCAGGGTTTGTAGCGCTAGTTAATAGAGATAAATCAAAAGAAAGCGTTTATACCAATGAGAATTAGCCTTGCTCCGCTGGAGTGAACCAGATGGGTTTATTTTAGGCACAAGTGGCGATTTTAAACGGCGATAAAATTGCACAGGTCGGTTAATTGGACAGACCAATCAGCATTGTGAACCGGAACAATAATTCTTCAATTGTTTTTTTTCAACAATTTACATGAGCATTTTTAAATAGTTTAAATAGTTAAACTAGAATCTTTATTTTATTTAACAATTAAGTCACATTTGTTGGTTGACTAACCAATTATGTGGGTTAACTGAAATTTAACTGGAATTATTTGGTTAGCTGAAACTGCTAGTGAATGTTTGTAAGGACACAATGTCACATGATTTAAATAAAATAAGAAGTGGAAGTAATGTTGATAAGAGAACCGGAAGTGATGCTGATGAGAGCTGCAGATATTCCTAATCATTTATTTTGTTTCTCATCAAAGTACACAACTCACCTGCCTCTGTGTCCACCATCATTTCCATTCTCTCTCTCTCCCTCTCTTTCTCTGTCTTTCTGTGTTGTCCGTTCAGTCCATGGAGGACCTCGAGGACCAGAAGCGTAAGAAGAAAAAGGAGAAGATGAGTCTGGGTTCACTGTCTCGTGTGTTTGTCCGGGGAAAATCTCAACGCAAGTCTCTGGATCCGGGCCTGTTTGATGGTACTTCCACCCCTGATTACTATATAGAGGAGGATGCTGACTGGTGATAGTGCTGCGCGTGTGTCTGCATGTATGCCTGGATGTGTGTGTGTGTGTGTGTGTGTGTGTGTGTGTGTGTGCGCATTTGTGTGTGCCTTCAAATGTATTCCCAGTGAAAGATACAGGAAAGAGTAAGAACTGCTGCCTCCTTGATATGTACATACCTACACCTAAAACATCTATGTAAATGAAAGATATATTTATATATGTATGCATATGTACATATGTTTACATGCATATAAATATATACACGGGGTCATCTGCGTGTGAATATGTTTATGCTGTTATTATGCTTTATTTGTGGTAATATATGTCTCTTTTTTTATAAACTGGAAACTTGAATTACTGCTGAGCATTTGTAAATAGGAACTTTTGTGCACCTTGTGTTTGCCGATGTTTTTATGTGGAATGCATCTTTGTCACGGTTGCTTCATCATTCACTCGAGTTCCAGGCTATCGGCATACATCATCTGCTCGGTCCATTTCCCGCCTTCGTCATGATTCTGAATGAGTTAATGTTTCACGTTCACCGGTTATCACCGCTGTACACCTCAGTCATAGTTTAGTTACATAACAGCTGAATTTTAGTGTGTTTAGATTCCACTAAGACGGAAAACTAACTGGGACACTGATGTTTGGAAGCGAGGAAATGTTTTATTAGCCATTACTTCTCGCAAGGTTGCACTGAGGGTTTATAATCTTGACAAATGTGAATCCAAAATCCTTTCAAATCTGTTTTTTTAAGGCCTCTGCATAAATCCTGTTTTATTCCACTTCAGTTGAAATTGGACTGATGTTACTGTGTGCGTTAGACTGGCCACTTCTGAGTTGCGTTCTCGTGGCCTGATGTGATCGAACTTTAAGTGCGTCACAGACATGTGGCGACAGCTTGGATCACCTGGCCCAATTTTAGCTAAAAAATGTAGCATTATTTATTAGACGGTTTTCCATTTTTAAAACTCATATTTTGTAACCCACTGAACTGACTTGAGGGGGGGAACTTGTTTACCACTGACGTTTGACCGTAGATAAATGACACAATTCTGGAATATACTGTATTTTTTCCCAAAACTGGGTGCTGGACCTCATGGGGCCTCACTGTACATCAACAAAGTGCCAAAGGGTTACAGTTGAGGTTGCTACTTTGCAGTACATGAGAAAATATCCTTGCATAGGAATTTTTGTTTATTTTTGCAATGCCTCATAACACGCCCTGCTTCCATAACATTCTTTCCCATTAATGTTCAAGCCAATGATGTCATAACTTTGTCTTTCCAACATGCCGCATTTCTTTGTTGCAAACTTTCCTTTGCATCCCGGTGGCACTGATTTATTTTTCCCTGTTTTTGTTTTGATCTTTTAAATTAAACCGACCTTCTTCCTCATGTCACTCTAATGAGTTTATGTTGTAAGGTTTGTAAAGTAGATTATGTCAGATATAAGATTAAATCTATTAAAGAACTTTATTTAAAGATTTAGGAAGGAGGTCATTTCAATGAAAACCGACTGTTTTCGAATTTACAGACAGACTATTGAAAAGGTTTTAACATTCTGGAGACAAATGATTTAAAAGAAATTAAAATAAAACTTATTTTAAAATAAAAACGCATAACCCAACATCCATGTGACTTCTTCTTGACCCGTGTGTGTGAATTGTCATGTACTGGTTTCGATTAACCCTCTTGTTCTGGGTTCTCCATGGTTTGGAGTGACCCAGCACTACTGTGTCTGATACCCACCATCCGTGTTAACATGTGTCCTAACATTGTCTTTCCTCAGTGGATGAGAATTCCCAATCCCACTGCATTCATAACTCATTCCAATGATGTGAACTGGAACTGGTCTATCATGTGCACTTTTATCCGAAACATCATCTCATGACTCCCAACTAAATTTTCTTTTGTTTTATTAAAGGGTGTGTTAAAAAAGAAACTTTCCGGCAGAGTTCAAAAGTGTTTTTTGTAGCAAATGCAAATTATACTGGCACCATAATTTGATAAGTTTAATTGTAGAACTCCTTAAGTGTTTGGTATGTCTGCTTTGGCGGGATGCACTCGAGGAATCCCGTGATCCGTGTTATCCCAGCAAGCTAGCACGATATTCCAAAGACCTTCTTGAAGTCTTTGCATCAGTGATGCAAAACAAAGTCATGATCAGCTTTGTTATTTAATTTCTGAGGTAAAATAAAGCTGAATTCTAAAGTTATTTGTTTTATGAGGAAACTTCAAATCCAAATACTAAAACGTTGCAAGTACCTGCAGTTTAATTGAAATTTGAATCATAGATGGTAGACTTTTGGACCTCACTGTATATAACAAACTGTAATGTATATTTGATGAGAGTATATGTTAAAGGATTATGGAGGGAAGCCTACAGTATATTGAGAGCTCATAGGTTTCTCGTTATTTGAAATGGGCCGAGATTAAAAGGCATTATTCCATTAGATAGCGGATGTTCCTGAGTGTCTCAAATGAGGTCAGGGGTCTATCATTGCTTAGCTGAGAGACCAGTTCCTCCCAAAGTCTATAATAAGTGTCATCCGCCCCAATGCTCATCAGATAATGAGTTTTGGGAGGTATTTTTTCAGCTAATTAAAATCTGATGAAGCTTTGAAAGAAAGAAAGCGATGAAGTCTTAACCCTTTCTGGTGTCTTTTTTCTAGTTTTATTCTTGCCCAAACTTTGAGTGCTAAAAAACAACAATGTTTTGAAGTAAATACGTCTAATTCACGGGTGCTTAATAACATGCGTAAGACATGCAAATACTCTACATTAATCTCGGACCCTTGCGGATGACGTCACTGCAGCGTCACAAGAGTTTATATGGCGCCATCTGCTGGTAAAGATCTGAAACTACAACGAATAACAGGCGCGAATAAACTATATTTATCTGCCACAAACCCTAAAGACAGCGCGCATGTATTTGTGCAATTTGTAAATGAAACATTGGGCTCAGTTTTTTATTACAAATTATGTTATCAGCATAACAGACAACAAAAAATGCACATGAATTTCACAATGTCTTGGTGTTTGGTGTGTCCCTCCTTTGTTTCGATGACAGCATGCGCGCCAGTTTGCATGGACTCCACAGGTTTGTGATCAACTCGATGATCCATCTTATCCCAGCATGATCCGAGAATGTTCCCAAGATCATCTTGTCTGATTGGAAGCAAGGAAACATTTCTTACCAAGAAACTGTAAACGTGACGTCATATATACGCTTATATGACGTATATACGCTTATTTACGTTATATCTTATATCTACCTTATTTGACCTAATATTATATCTATCTTATACTGGCCTAGCTATAGTTCAAAGTATTCTTACATGAATTTATTAAATCTTTACCTTCTGTGATTATTTTTTAAGTTTACATTGAAAAATGTGAGATTTTTAATGATTGAGATGTTGAACTTTGCATGAACTGAACTAAACAATAAGTAAATATTTATCCATTAGAATAAATTGAAATTTAACCTTCCAAACAACCTAGTTAGGATTTAATTTGTTAGTTATAGGATGAGGGAAGTACTGCTGGTTAATATCTGTATTAGTTATATTCCATATTCTTATATCTTTATTAGTTACTGTAAGGAAGCCAGGCAGGTTTGTCCTGTAAGACTGTTGGTACATGTGGAAGCAATTAAACTTTATAGACGTCTGTGTTATATGACGGAAGTAAAGCCTTATAAATCTAAACCACATCTCGGCCCTTATCGCTTCCATCACTACTTGCTATAAAGCAATGAATCATGTTAAGGTGTCATTTTATACTGCACTGAAATTAAACAGAAGGACATAGAGGTGGGTGGTTTTCCTCATAGCTATAAAAAGCTTTTATGTTCAGACTGGATAAGGCTTTTTTGTTTTGCTCCCAACCTCTTTGAACCCCTTAAACTTGCCCCCCTTCCTATTCCTGCCCCTCCCGACCAATCCAGACTCAGATAGCCTCTCCAGCCAGACACATCCCAGCCAATCAGATGGCGAGGAGCAGCTGGAGCGGCTGCAGCAGGCGGAGCTTACCCGCAGCAAGCCCATGTCTCTGTGGAAGGCAGTCACTGTTCAGGCCTGGCTGGAGGTTGTCATGGCAATGCCCATGTACATTCGTGCCTGTTCAGAGAATGTCAAGAGTGGGAAGGTAAAAGCTTCTCTGCACCATTTTTTGAGCAATTTTGAGGAGGCAAACGCCAAAAATAAGAAATGCAAATAAATCCAAGACATTCACAATCATATTTAATGCTGTGCGACCGCTCAGAGCTTAAGCCATCAAATATTTACACGTACACGGGCACTACTGTGTCCTAACATTAACCTAGTTAATGATTACCCATAATGACATTTGCTCTCACCACACTGAGCTCATTTAGCCTGTGTGCCGATGATGTCACAGCGAGCTGCTTGTTGTTGCAGGTGTTACTGGGCTTGACCGACGAGGATCTGGAGCTGGGATTGGGTGTCAACAGCCCCATGCATCGCAGGAAGCTCCGTCTGGCTATCGAGGACTACAGAGAGGCAGAGAACGGACGAGGGTTCGAAACCACATGCACACACATTAAGTTTGTGGGGACTTTGCATAGACATAATGATCTCTATACTGTACAAACTGTATATTATATACCCTCACCCACCTCTAAAAATATTCTTCACAGGAACCAGTCTGATTTTTTACATTTTCAAAAAATTGTAATTTAGTGTTTTAATAATCAATTTTCATTGGCTGGTTCCAACAATGTAGGTGTGTCTGATTCCTTCTGTGAGGAAATTTAGTGGAAAACACACACACATAAAAATAAAGCAAACAAATCTAAATACATACAGATGTTTGTTTTGTTGAACAGCTTGAATTTGACACCCAATCAGATTTACAAACATAGAAGAACATACAACACATATTTATCAGTTACATTTTTGATTGGTTCACATCAGGCTCTCCAAAGCGGCCGATATGGATCATCACTGGGTGTCCAAGACGTGGCTGAGTGACGTCGGTCTTCCTCAGTACTCACAGGTGTTTCACAACCAGTTAGTGGATGGAAGAGTCCTGAACTCTCTCACCAGAAAAGATCTGGAGACGATCTTCAACATCACCAACAAGTTCCACGTCACCAGCATCCTATCAGCCATTCAGCTCCTACAGATGCTCAACTCTGACAAAGAGGTAAGATGGTTCCTTCTCATAACATCTGGATTGTATGTCATGGCTGCATTGTGATTGTAACATCTCTGTAGGTGATTCAGGCCCGTCGCGCTCAGTGTGAGAACAGAGATCTGGATCCGGTGGTCTGGACGAGTCACCGGGTTATTAAGTGGATCAGAGACATTGATCTGAAGGTGGGCAAAAATGAATCAATGTCAACTAATGCTAAGTGGCACCTGGGAATAAACGGAACCACAGATTGTTCTCATTTGTCTAATATGCAGGAATACGCAGACAGCCTTCAGAACAGTGGCATCCATGGTGCGGTCATGGTTCTCGACCCCACCTTCAGTGCAGACACCATGGCCAAAGCTCTGGGCATCCCTAACAACAAACACATGATACATCGTCACCTGTATGAGGAGATGAAAGTGCTACTTAATCCAGCGAGGTCCGTGATAAATGTTCCTCATAGTTCCTCAACAGCATAAAGGATAAGATGTTGCAATTGATTTTGTAGATATGCAACACTAGTCATCCGCTATTAAACAGATTTAAATCTCTGTGCTGTAAGAGCACAGATGCTAAACTGCTCACATAGCAATAGCAATGTATGCTAAAGAGCACCGTTATGTAGCGTATGCCCCAGATACACATAAGCCAGCACAGCTAAAAGGGAACGTTCTCAGAATGTTGGCTAATGTTATCTAAAAGTAAAGTAAAATGTAAAGAAAAGTAAAATGCTTTATCATAATATTAAGGAAACGTTCCTAAAACATATAATTGTTAGCTAGGGCCATATTAATTTTGAGTTTTCTGATCTACAGAACCAATCAGGCCCAGGACTACAGGAAGGAAGGCACTCCAACAAATTCTCCCGTTTCAAACTGTCGCAAATCAGAGGAAGGATTTTCACCCAGAAAGGCTGGCAAGGTAAAGCTGTGCTGATATTCACACAAGCCAGACTTTAACTTCATCTACTCAGGACAGTGTTATTGGTCACTGTAAAAGGATAAATGTTCGTTCTGATGTTTCCCCAGAGCCCGTTGAGATTCAACCCGTTGATCAATGGTGGGCGGGACTTGAGTTTTCAAGGCTGTGGGTCTCCACCCAGAGAAGATCGAATCAAGATCTTGCAAAGGACCAAGGGCAGTCCTATGCACGGCTACTCAAGCATAGAGATTACCAATGTCTGATGGCAACGGTCTCCTGTTACCCTGGGTGACCTTCACCTGCCTGAACCTCTAATGGACCAAATGAGCTCAATAATTTGTGAAAGCGATTTGAAAAATTGTTCATTTGCACTTTAGAGAATTTGTATTGGCCACAAATCACAACCAAGCACTTATTTAAAGTACATTACAGTACATTAAACAAACTGATATTTTGTAACTAACACAATGCTTAGATGCTTTTAGCACAGTGCTTAAATTTTAGCACAGAGGATACAGTCAGGACAACAAGTATGCAGTTCAATTTAAAAACCACGTGTTCTGATGTTTATTTCATGTTTTAAATCATGTTTTAACAATGAACATGTTTGTTCAAAGTTACGGGAAACACTGAAATGAATGGAGTGAAAAAATAGTGGAGTGACTGTTTTGTTAAATGTTTTGAATGCCTCTGCAAAGTGTTCCATCTGTTTACATCGCTGAGATGTTTGTGTTTTCATAGTTTTATTTGCATATAACATTTTAAAGTAACAGCCACTTTATTGGTGACAGTGTGGGTAACATGTTAGTCTCATAAAGTTGACTCTGGTTTCATTGAAATAACTTTACCAAATCACAAAAAAGTTAAAGGAGATGAAAGATAACTATTTAACAATATAAAATAACTATTTTTGTTCTCTCTTATTTCTTTGTTGTGGTTTTTACCGTCTGTCTCACCATGCATGCAGTTCAATTTGTTTAGTGGGATATATAAATAAATATAAATATATATTCATTGTATAGTGACTATCATGCACAAATGCACAGTATGGAAATGCAAGGATGATCAGAGAGGAAAGCCTTCATTTAGCTCTTTAAAGGATGATACGAATGAATGTAAAGGAAAGTAAAATGCAGTATTTAATAAAGTGCCGGAACCGCATGCAATGCACGTTCCGCAGCTGTGTTTTCCCAAGTAATCCAAAAGGAGCCACAGGGCAGTGAGAGCAGAACAAGTTTTGCAGCTCAGCATGTAACAGGATTGAATTTGATACAAACAACCTGTCATACGAGTATATACAGGTTAGCTAACTTGACTGTGTCATAAATTTCACATATTCAACCAATCATTATGTTTAAGCTCATCAGCTCTTGTGAAAATCATTTAAAATTGTACATTAATTTCATTCTGGATATGATAGAAAATGTCTGTTGATATACTTGTGTTGACCTGCACACCAGCACTGTGAAATAGAGCGGACACAGCTAACAAATACTTTGCGTGTGTGTTTTTAAGGTGGGTTTTGCAGTGACTCATTTTGATATTATTGTATGTTGTGGCATTAGTGCAAGTGTACTTTTGAGAAACATCTGTACATAGACCTCGTGTGTCATTGACACAATCTGTATAGAAAAATAAACAAAGTCTACGTAAATATAGTGGAGTGTTGTGTGTGTGTTTGTTATCAGGTTCAGTGATTTATGTAGACATATAAATGAAACAAGTATTCGGTTTATACACAAGAAAATGAATGAATATCCTTGATATTTAGGTTAATAAATAGGTAAAAAAAATTATATTTACTGGTTACCTACAGACATAATATGATTGATAAATATTAAAATATGACGTTTAAGATTCAAAGAAGTTTACATTCAAACACTTACGACAGCAAATGTTTTATACAGTGTATAAGTTGTTCTTTCTGTCCTTTACAAGCAAATTTTACAAGCAAAATTTGAACCCTGAATCACCTCCTTTTCTATCCGAACTCGACGGGCTTTAGGACCGAGCATCTTGCCAAAGCATTTACAATGGAAGGGTTGCGCTCGCGTTGGGTTAGAGCAAAAGTTCCCGTGTCTGTTTAAGCCCAAAAACAGCCGAAGCAGAGTCATTGGGAAATAAATGATACACTTTCACACGGCTTTTAGTTTTTTAAATGAAGGGAAGGTTTGCGAGGACACCTGTTCACCTGCGCCGGGAGCGACACCTGCCTCAGGTGTTTTCCGTGAGACAAGGGCGTTGAACGGAGACGGTGGAAGGTGAGGTCAGGGCCTGCAGTTTTACTTTCACTTAGTTTTTAAAACTTCTGGTCGTTTTCCACTGTTAAGATGTTTTGGTTCGTTTTTGACAGAAACAAACATCGGAGGGTCTTTAAAAAATCAGGTTTGGGAAATCAGTGGTACAAAGTTTCTTCGTGTGAAAAGTTTCGTGTCGTTCGTCCCGCCGCTTCTAGAAACGACATGTTAGTTTCTCATCTGAATCCAATGAGAGGAAATGAATACAGTAACTATCTCTGAATTTATCAGCCTTTTTAAAGCCTTTAAGTAACTGAAGGCTTTGAATGAACCTTTGTTTGTATGTCATTCTTTGTTATCTGACATCACTAGCTAAAGTTTTAGCGAAACTATTTTGCATCGTCTTTGTTACGGATGGTTTGTTTTCAGATGTCCAGTTTATATTCAAAACGGCAACAAAGCGTAAAAATCATTACATTAAATAACAAATGACATTGAAATGGGTTGAAATGTTGCCCTACCACATTTACCATGGTAACTGCCCTACAACATTTACCATGGTAACTGCCCTACTGTTATTGCCCCTACAGTTATTGTTACTCATGTGTCAGTTTAATGCCTCTCTCAGTGTAGAAAATGCGTCATTTAAACAACAAATAAACCTTTTCATTACAGCCTTTTTAACTATTAACTGTGGTAAATATAGTATTTTGGTGGAAACCATTGTTTTTACTGTTATATGAATGTATTCTATGAATGAAAATCCAGAAAAGTATGTTTTAAAGTTATAACAATGGCTCTTTTAAAGGGTTCGGCCTTTGATTATATATGCAAAAGTCAAGTTTAGAAAAGGTTAAGAGGTCTGGGGTCATGGTGGGTTTGTTTGGACCACAGTTTTTAGTGATCTGTGGTTCCCTGGCTGTTTTTTTTTCAGGACAAGAAGCTGAGCTCTTTGTATTTGCACAGGCTTTCCTGCTCTTTTGTCATGTTT
This sequence comes from Yasuhikotakia modesta, assembly GCA_036877545.1. Classification (NCBI taxonomy): domain Eukaryota; kingdom Metazoa; phylum Chordata; class Actinopteri; order Cypriniformes; family Botiidae; genus Yasuhikotakia; species Yasuhikotakia modesta. The sequence continues at coordinate 85,465 of JBAJNP010000543.1, forward strand.
CCCTATTTTATGTTCCCTTTGTTTTGACTACAATTTAATGTTTTCTGCCCCCAAGGGCCCAAGCAGACGTGTCACGTACCAAGAGACATGTGTGAATAAAATATTGCTTTCATTTAAGAGGCTGGAACTGCGCAAAACAGAACGCAGTCTCTCGTCGCATGTCTTTCCTGTAAATGACATTGATCTTCAACTGAAATCCTTTAAAACAGAACTTATGCAGGCTCTTATGATAAGTGTGCACATTTTTAAGTGCATGTCAAATCATGTTATGTGGCAGACCTGTTTTATTTGTGCACTTAATTTTGTTTTGTAAGTCCTACAAGTCTCTTCTGTTCTTCCATTATTCTGTATTCTCTCTGTTTTGTCTGTTTATATCTTTCAAAATGTGAACGAAGATACAGATTTTATTCTCGTGCCACTTCGATGTCACATTATAAAAATTGGACCATTTAGTTTTCCGGCTGAGGTTTGTCACACCCACAAGCTGTGAGTCATTTGAAAGGTCTCGCAGTGCTTTGAAAACGTGACTTCCTTCAGTGGTCTACCTGAGCACAGAGTTTGTAAAAGCCTTTGTTAATAATGTCAGCTAAAGATGGAGAAGTCATATCTGCATATTCACGCTTGTTTAACAAAGTATTGTGCAGGAGAATATTAAGAGAGGGTCTAAAATAAATAGAGCAAATACTGTGAGCAATTTTGCTAAAAGATCAGGTCATTTGCCCTGTTTTAATGTGAATTTAAAGTAGCTTTAACCCAAAATGACACCCCTTCCCCATTTCCATTCTGAGAACAGTGAAGTGCCCGCATTCACAGAAGAACAATGTTGCGTTGTTATGGCAACAGTTAGCATATTACAGCGGCTGCAGCCGTACCTCTGAACCTAACCATTGGTTCAGAGGTGATTATTTCGGTGATTATTTCTGACATACACTAAATATAACAGGTGTCTTTCCGATGAGCCTCAACATTTACTATCACAGGCATTTGTTGAACGCTGTTGGGGCTGACAGAAGAACTACTGACTTTTAGAGATTATAAAGATGGTCTGTTTGATGTACTTATTTTATCACATTGAAGGATCATTGTCACATACTGTATTAAGGCAGAGCATGCACACTAGGTATGCACTAGACATCAGTGCACTGTAATGTTTCTGTGAGGGTGCAAAAAATGATGGGAAATGTAGTTTTGTTTTCATCATTAAGCAGGTAAATGAGCTTGATCGCATCAAACATCACACAAAATGCATCAAAACCAAACTGTACAGTTAACATTTACAATTAACACATTTAATGATGTAAATATATATAAACAAAATATATATAAAAATATTGTTTGTGTTCTCATAATGCAAACCATAATTCCAAGAGGGCATTAGGGCACCATGAATTTTTAATGAAATGTTACAATGCCTATACATGGCAATCGTTCCTGTGACACACTGGAATGCCAGATTTCCATTTGAACTGGAGTGGCACAATGCCAGCAGAATGTTTTTGTCTGTGGAATCCGTCTCCATAGGGTCTTTTCTTCTCATTTTTGAGCCTGATTCCCAGTCATTTCCAGGATTTAGTTCCTTGGCATTAAATGTGTACAATATGTGTTTCTCTTTTTAGAGCTTTTGTGACAGCGGTACTCTTGTCTCCCACATTTGGACTGAACCCTTCCCGTCTCAGTGTAAGCGGACTAAAGCTAATCGTTCAAAGCTATGTGCTCCAGCGGGCAGCCTCTGTGTTCAGGAAGTAGGCGTTCACCCACCAGTGAGGGCAGTAGCAAGGGCTCCCAGTACGCCCTCTGCGCACTGGGCATGGGCCTGGTGGCACTTGGAGTTGTGATGATTGTGTGGACCATAGTGCCTTCTGACGCGATGCAGGTGCGCAATAGCACAAGTACGACCATCTTTCCAAGCAATGGCAAAGGTGATGAGACGAAGACGTCTTCTGTTGCGTTTGTGCTGGTGGGAGCCGGTATAGCCATGTTGCTCCTGGCTATATGTTTGGGGGTGAGGAACAAGAAGAGGATGAGCCACAGTGGAAATGCCGGCGCAGGTGCTGACTATGTGGACCGTGTCCCTGGAGACAATGAGGCGTGAGTAGTGTATATTCTTTTGTATAGACTTCTACTCTAGCTGCAGCCATTTTTGAACAGAACCAGGTTTCATATTAATACACACCCAGCCACAGCTAATTTAGCCCTGCTTTGCAGCCCATATCTTTATGTGTGTGTGTGTGTACATATTTAGGTCAAATGAAGAGCCAGCACCCAGCTATGATGTACCCACCTACGAGGAAGCGGTCGCCGGACGGTACCCCGTTCGCCAAAGCAACCTCAGACAGAGCTACCAGCTGCCCTCGTACGAAGACCTGATCTCTGCTGTTGAAAACGAAGGCCAGCAACCAAGTGAAGGTAACGCCCAAGAGCCCCCGAGACCCCCACCGGCAGCACCCAGCTCCCAACCGGCACGCAGCAGCAGCAGGGCCAGTCGCATCCTCAGACCCCTAAGGGTCCGTCGAATCAAGTCAGAGAAACTTCATCTGCGTCTGAACATCCGAGGTCCCGAACAGGGTGGGGTGGTGACCATAGAACCGCTGACCCCTCCTCCACAATACGAGGACAAGCCTCCTCAAATACCCACAGAACCTGTGTAGTGATGCCATTGCATCCATGGCTTTTGCAGGTTTCAGCACAGAGACGTTTCAGTCACAGCTGTTAATGATCTTAAACCTGCCAAATGATGAAATATGATTCAGCACTCAGGTGCACCTTGGACAGAACACTTAAATGTACTTGAAGTTTTTTTTAAACAAAACACTCAATATTTAAGCAAGGCATAACAGTAATGAATGTGTGTTTATTGTTTAACTCTGTAAGGAAGGATATGAGCGTCAAAGAGATTCATTGGTTGCTTCCTGAAAGTACATTGTACAGAAAAACTGAATGGAAACAACGGCATCAGCTGACACAAGTTATAAATATATTACATGCATAACAGCATTTTATGTCATAATTTGTAATGCCTGTTTAAATGTTCCTTCATGCTTTGATAAAGTTGAATAATTAGAGAATCATGAGGTGCTACTGTGACCGTGAAACATAAAAATAAATGCAATGTTTATAAGATTAATGATGGCCGCCAGATATGATCAGCCACTAGCACGTATCTGCCTAACTAATTTGTCCACAGATTAATCCAAATTAAAATGCAGTAATTGATTCAGTATGTGTTTATTAACAATGTCACTGTGTATTCAGTTTGAAATCGGCTGTGTTTGTCTAGTATTGTTTACCGTATTCAAAGGGTGCGAAACGAAGTCCTTGGAAAGGAATAGAAAATATGCATGATACAGGATTTTTTGATGCATTTAACTTCTGGATTTATAGGCAATTCTGCAATTTTTTTCAAAACGATTATCTGAATAACAAACCACATATGTGCGTTTGTGATTTTAAACTAAACCAAACTATTGTTATGCAAAAGAGAATTTTGACTGAATAAACAGTCCAACGTACTCCAGGTTAATCTTTCGCACCCTTTCACAACCATTCAAAGGTTTAAATGAACAAGCTGATTTGAATGAGCTTTTATTTGTCCTGTTTGTGACTTAAACTGCCTTAAGCTCTGCAGGCAACACCTTATAGGAAAGCTATTTAATTTACTGTTGTTTTCTTCTCTAGTTTGTTTTCATTAACTTAATTGTTTGAACAAGGTGTGTAATGTTTGTAAAAGGGGTGGAGTTAATTGTGATAAATTAATAAATGTATGGATAATTCATGTCATTTCTGTTTAAGGCAGTTGTTTTCTTTATTTGTATTTATTTTAAGATCTTATTAAAAGACGTGGGACCTGATAGAATTAAATCTTTTGGCCTTTATACGTATAGACGTGATGTCTGTTGAATTATAGTGCCCCCTAGTGGTCATAGTAGTACAATAGCAGTCACAACAATACAAACGTAATAAAAGCTGCTACCGTATGTGAACTGATTGAATTCTCTGTACGAACAGTGACAAAAACTGTTTAATATCTAAATTGCCATTCATTCTTTTCAGTAAGATATCAGTCATCTTTGTAAATATTACAATTTTAAAATGTATGCATATTAGTTTGCATGAAATACATGTATGCATTCATTTGACATATTGTAAGAATATAATATAAAGAATAAATGTATTGTTATACATTGTTAAATATATTGTTAACTGCATTCATGAGCTGCCGGGAGCAATAAATCACAACGTGAAACACATTAATGGAAAATTGATTGAATTT